>NQII01001122.1:45250-75578 GCA_002778355.1 Clitarchus hookeri | reverse complement strand
GGAAACTAGGCTGCGAACTTGGCCAGCTTCCAATCTGTTGTGTCCTCACGTCATGACGAAAAAGGAAGATAACTTTTCATTATGCAAATTTTCCGACTTTTGCCCGGTGCTCACAAAACTGAGTATGAAGTAACGCCAGGAATGATGTAGTATCATCATAATTATTAAAGCTAGGTTTTTTATTATTAATAAACTTTAAACTGAATTACTATACGGAGTTCTCTGTACAGTACACATCAAAAGTTCAGGACCACGCAAGATTTAAATGAATACTACAACTTTACATGATGTAGGACATAAATCGATAAAAGAGATAATAAAGCCCTGTGGAATCATTTCATACTTCTTTAGAAATAACGTTACTAAAAATCAGGTAACATACGAAAACATGTTGGTGTTTTTAATGAATTGTTTTCAAATGTGTAGTTGTTATGCAATTGACTTCAAAGTAATGTATCGAGTTCGATACACGTGCATTAAAAAAATGCCCAACTGTGTTGTAATTTCTCGTAGTGTTTTGTTGCCCTTGCTCATTCCAACAATTTTCCACATAATGTTCCGTAATACACTCCCCCCTCCCCCAACGTTATACAAAACAACGGCACCTTTCTTCCACTGCAACTGTTTTTCTCAACATGGATGACAATAATTCGTGAATTTATAATTTCCCGTTGACAAACATGCAATGCTTTTTTTTTTTGAGTAGAAAGAGATTTAATTAACTATTGCTGGAAACCCTATCTCGCTATCTCAATTGGCAAGAAACGTGTTTAGTTTTCAAATATGGCGAATTTATAAAAAAACTTCATTGCAGATTTATTGTGGTCGTCGTTTGGTTTTCGCTTTCAAGTTTATTTATAAAGTATATTAAAGAAAATTATAACACTAAAATATTTGTAAAATAGTTGTGTCTAGATAACTTCTAAAACAAAAATGTATACGATAAATCCAGATTTATGTAACCATTTCAAGAGTCATAACTTGCAAATTATTTAACTGATTTCAATAATTTAATCACGCTTATATGTGTTTTGACAATAACAACGTAAGAAAATTGTATAACATAGATTGCACCAAAGATTTCAAGCATGGCAAGTATTTTAGCAAGTTTACTTATGGTCTTAAAGTTTTCACAAAGTTTTATCAAAACAATGATATTCAAAATTTGCAAAATATAATTACTAGCGAAACTGTTATTATTGTCATCATGTTATACATAAACGTTATGCTGAAGGAGGAGTATAAAGCATATGAAGGAATTATTTTACACGGATCTCACGTAAGATTAACAAAAAAGTAATAATAAGTCCATCTTTAATGCACGACTCGGAAATGTAACTGATTTAACTGCACTGAGAAAAAAATTTGAACTATTTTGAGAATTCAAAAAATTTACTTTAATATTTTTTATTTACACTTATCAACATTTTGTTTACTCTACAAATCAGCGTTAAATCGGTTTGGAGGCCGTAAAAAGTATAAAAATCAAGGTTTTATTAACTTTTTTTTGGTGGTAGATAAGCATTTGGTTAGTTGGAACAGTCTAATATGCACATAATTACTAGAGACAAGAATAGAGACCTGAAAATATCGCGGATTCATTTCGGGAGAAGCTAGAATTCAAAACACATTTTTTAATAAAACTTCAGCCATTGGTCTACACAGTGTTTCACACCTCCTGGGGAGCGCTGACCAAATCTCGTCGCCTTCTACTGTGACAGCAGACAACCAATGTGCAGTTTATGTCGGCATATTTGTACATAAGACTGTAGAGTCTAGCTTGCAGGTCAATAGAATTACGAATTTTTCAGGTCTCTTGACATGTAAAATTCATGTTATCTATTCGGTGACAGGATAGACTCCACTTCCTCATAAACATGCGAACACATTCCGTGGTTTTATAGGCCGCTGTACTTTAACCAACGTCACATTGCTGCTTGAACTCCTTAAAAGTCATTGGCCACACCACCACCAAACTTATATCATTGGCTCAAGGTGTGCCAGGCATACTTCAGACCAATAGCTGCCGTCGGTCAAATGCACAGTAACTTGCAGCTTACTTTTTCTTTAAATTATTACACGAATTGTGCAATTATCTAATAAGGACGTAATATGTGTCTGCAACAAAATCAGCTTTGCCAAGTTCATATATTTATTTGGTTGGCTGTTGGATAATCGGGTCATTTGACAGCCTTATTTCGAAAATGCTGTTGGAGAGTATGTTTTTAATTTCTTGACTATTAGAAAGGTAACAGTGCTCGCTAGTGCATTTATATAAGCACACAGTAGTCTTCAATACTATATACACACTTCAGCTGTTGTTATACCTCCATCGGCTGCTGGTGCCGTGTCCGTATTTGATCAAGCAACTCAGGACTAAGAAACTCCGACACTGAACCTTCGTGATTCGTGCGCAAACGGTTAACACGGGCCAGAACATTTTTAAGCCAATAAAAGAAACTGAACGATCCTACAGTCCTTTGGACTGTATCTTGTCTCGAAATATTTTCGCGAAATATTACTACCCTTAGGTATAAGCAATCCCAATGAGCAAGAACCACGATAAAATAAAAAAAAATCGACTAAGATATGAAATATTTATGTAGTTACATGTATTATATAAGAAAGTATGTATTTAAAAACGTTCGAATTACGTCGCATTTTTAACCGAGGTCGCCCAGGCCTGGAGTTCGCGTGTTGAAGTTCCAGGTTCGAAACTTGGTCGTGCTTTTAGAATTTCTCTACGGTATCTGAAACTCTTCAATATGCACAGAGTCGTGCGAATCTTTAGTTGGAGAAGCCATATGTTGCAAGTCTGTGTCAACCAAATTTAAACCACGTAATAATTTGGTCCCAGCAAACTAAATGTTCTCTTACCACTATACATTCAATTCAGTGTGAAAAACATTGTAATTTTTACTGAGAAATTGTTTTTTATTTTACAAATGCTTGTAAAATTACAACGATATTTCTCGTAAAAATACTCGTTTGTAAAACTGCAAGGACCGTGTTTGTAATATACCTCAAGAAATGTTTGTAATATACTGAACCATGTCCACGAGCTNTAACCCGTGTCCACTAGCTTCAGGAAAATGGCGAACACTAAACAACGTAAACCCGAATATAGATGTTTGTGCGAAAGCTATGGGCGACGAAAAGTGTAGTTTAGTGTAAAAATTAATGCATTGCAAGTTTGAATAACGTAAAACACTTACAACTACAATTTTCATAATAAAACGACAATTTAAATAAACGTAACCGTATTACTCTTTAACAGTTTTCTAGCTACACAGAACTCTCAAATCGGCTCTTATGGCCTCGTTTTTAAGAGCCGTCCAAATATCTCATCTCAATAACAGAACTCTTTAAATGATGCAAATATATTTTTCTTAATCAAATCAAGTTTCATTATTTTGTAGGCACTTGAAGCTATATTTACTATACAAAGAAGTGTAAAGTTCGAAAGTCAAGTTGGTTTCGTGGTTGAGGGTGCCGGCGAATAACGCAACGGGTTATGGGTTTTAATCCCTATGCTGGCAAAGAGTAACTTTGTTTTTCGTGAATTATATTTTAAATGTTTTTTTTTTTTACTTACTCTCTATTATTAATCCATCAAATTCGTTTTCTAGAAAAAAAAATATGTAAATTTTTTAATAATGTAAGTTGAAATACAAGGCTATTATTTGTAATATTACAAATACATGTTTTGCAGTTTTTATAAGAAAACTGGTTTTTTGTTTTACAAAAGATTTTCTTGGCAACTGTGTTTGCAAGTATTTTTCTTGTAAAAGTACGACATTTTTTTACAGTGTTTGGTTGCGCCGGAAAAAGAAATTACTCGACGAAACCTGAGTGCGAGTGAGGTGACTGAGTAATAAACTACTGGACTCCCATTCGGGAGGACACGAGTTAGATTGTCGATACGTTCAACCTCATTTGGGGTTTCCATAAAAGTTGAAAGTAACCGTGAATGGACTACACAAGCATATCTTAAGCGAGGGCTTTTACAAGTGCTGAGTTTACCGTGAACAGTCGATACCAAACTGAACTCTCGTGTCTGCAGACGACACGTCTGTACAGAAAGACGCCGTGACTGGCGGGTTTCTGGGAAGAAAAAAACCCGAGTCTTTTGAATATTGCAGTGCGTGTCGTAGCGTCTTCATGGCGCAAAGGTGTCTGAAATCCCACGCCGTGGCGGGTGGGGAGGGAAGAGAGAATCGATGGCATTTAAGTCGTACTGTGTGTAAATCGCAAGAAAAGTAGCGGAGTGTTTTTTTTTAACGTGGAGTGGTGAGGTTTGGGTGGCCCTTAACAACGAAGTCTCGTCATCCGATGAGAATGAAGCTAGATGAGTGTGGAGCAGGGCCGGAATGCAAGGGCGAAGGAAAACGGGAGATCCCCGAGAAAACCCGCCGACCAGCGGAATCGCTCGACACGATTCCCACACTCAAAGTAGTTATTTGTAAACTTCGCATTTTAGTGCATTCGTGCAGTGACAAAGCGCGAATGGTAAAATATTTTCTCATACATCCATGGTAACGTTCCTGCAGTTCCTCAGGAAAGAGTCAAATGCGTAGGGAAGTTCCAATGCACAGTAGTGATGCTAAACGTTCCCACATTTTCAGCCTGATGCACAGTACTATTTCCATATACTGTATAAGTTAAAAACTTCCATTACCATTTAGGAAGTTTACCAGAAATTCTTTTACAGCGCACGTGAGAATCGAACCCGGTTCACCTAGGTTGGAGGCTAGTAGTCTAACTACTGCACCACCATGGCCCATTTTCAAGAGAATTCCAAAACACAGAAAATGTGGCAACTGTGCTTTCAACTTTTTCTTTATTCGGTGGTAGGGGTAGGTCTGACAGCATTTGAGTTGAACGCGTTGCAATTGAGGGTTCGTGGATTTCATCCCGATTTTCTGTAATGAAGGCGGATATTTTTCCATGTATTTTCTTCCAGCACTGTTCTAGGTAAACGCATGTAATCAGTTGGGATTGCGTTTGGACTGAAGACAACGATTTTTGTCTGCATTTGAAGATGTCAACTACTTGGACACGCAAGGAAACATTAATTGATAAAACAGCATCCCCAGAACAACAGTCGAAAACTTACATCCATCTCTTTGCCAGTGAAACGCAAAATTGTACGTTAGCAAGGAATGAAAGCAATATATTATCTGCTTCACACAAAAGTGACTGCTGACAGAGAGCGAACTGAGTTAAATGAAGCCAGATGGAAATGCGCACGTTCAGTTACAATGATCGTTCACAAAGGAATGCTTGGTCTTTAGATAAAATCAAGACATTTCCTTGCAGATTTTTTAACACAGTATATTTTTATGCTGACATTGTTGGCCTCTTTCACGATTTATGTTACTAGGAGTTTTTCGATGCGAAATTATAGGGTCTATAAAAATAAGCGATAGCTAGGTAGTGCAATAAATACGTAACTTAACATCAAACGGTAAGAAAATTGTATGTTTTTTTAAGAAAATATTGTTTAAATTATTGATAAAGACGCTCTAATTTTTAGCAAACTAAATTGGCTGTAACAAGTTAGTATTTAAAAGCGTTTTTAGGAATTCCTGAATTTATTCGTATCGTGTTTTTCACGAAAAGTACATCGAGACATGATGCTATTTTTTTTTCGTAGCTCACTAGTTCACCGCTACCTTTACCGTAAGTTTTAAGTTAGGTGAAGATAAATTAAGGATTATTTTGATGAAACGTCCTTAATTATATGTGAAGCGACCATGTTGAATGCACGCGAAATCTAAACGAACGGCTGTGCCGAGTCTCGCTGCAGTCTTTCCGCGTGTAAAACAGCAAGGCCGCCGTTGTAAAGACCGTGCTTACACGCAAGGCAGCGCGATAAAAAAAAAAGACCACGTCCCATCTGAGTGCCTTGCGCCAGGGGGAGTTGCGATATGTGATGCCAGTTCTCTTGCTTCTGTGCGGGAGAAATGCACAACGGCTACAAGTTTACGACCACCGTAAAAAAGGCCAGCAAAGAGGGGTTTTCGTGTCGGACACGCACGGGAACAAGCAAGGTGTTAGGGTTTCCACTGGAAACATCAACATGATATAGGCTATTCACAGAAAAGTGAGCACTTTTCAAAAGCTCTCTCATTTGTAATAATAGTCAATTAATAGTATTTGTTTTAGCCTTAGGTGTTAACTCCCGAATGCGGTGGAATTTACGCCGTGTTTGTTACCTACATGGCAATATTGATTTAAAAAAGGTGGTTAAAGGATAAAAAAAATGGCTGACAGGAAAAAGTGACTGAGGCCTCAAAAGTCATCACTTTACCGTGGACAGCGTGTATCAGGCTTTGCGTACAAGCGTTCTATATCCATATTTAATTCTGTTTAACTCCGTTTGTTGAAGCTCTCGGAAGTATGCTGGGAAAGCTTATTACAAAATAAAATAAGGCAAACTTACATGTAGTTACGCCCCGTTTATTATCCAAGATTCGAACCCAGAATTTACATTCCCCAAATAGATCACCCATAAAAATGCCGCGAGTTCATTAAATTATGATTTTTTTTTGTTACATAATGAAGCTTTTGTGAAGACTGTGGCCCATCGATCAGTTGTTTTTCCCTTGTGGACTGAGTAACACTTGATTCACTCATTCTATTGTTAGGTGTTTGCGACTATACCTGAAACGTATATCTATAGCGTGTCAGAAAGCGAGTGGCCCAACTAAAAAGAACAAAGCTCTTATCCCAAGTCGAGATCGCAAAGTATCCAGGTCTCTGCTATATATTGCAATCGTGTAAAGCTGCAGAATTTGCAAACATTTTCTGGCTTCGAAGGGGCCGCGGTTGTGTAGTAGCAAGACCACTCGCCTTCCGTCAAGATGAACCGCCAGTTACATTCCCGGCGGGGGCCACCCAGATTTTCGGATGTACGAAACGTGGTGGACTTTGCTGACGACTGGCGGGTTTTCTCGGGACGCTCCCTTTCCCTTTTCGCCCTTGCATTCCACCGATTCTCCATCTCCACAATATTTCATCACGCTCCAAAACACCCAATCTCTTTGTACTGGCTTTTAATGGGCATTGCCGAAATGAAGAAAGAAAGAAATCCCTATGTGCGAATGCATTAAAACTTCTGCTGGCGACTGTTTTCAACTTTATGCGTTTCGGCAGATCTGGAAGGAGGGATAATAATGTATTTTACAAGCTTACATATACGTTCATATAAATGGCTGACTCATGCATTGATTTCTCGGGATTTTAAACATATAGTCCAGTGGTTATATGGCAGGAAAACGGATTGACAAAACGAACTACGAAATAAATTCTAAGTGCATTTTAAATTTCGAACCGTATAGCTATAAATATAAAAGTGATAAAAATTTACACGCGCTAATAACAATGACATGAGAATGTAAGTGAATATTTTACGAGCAATCGTTTCGGGCTAACCGTTGCTTATGTCGCGAACCAGTGGTATTAAAATAGTTTAACACTCTGGCATAATATACAGCCGTTTCAGAATGCTTGTAAGCCATTANATATATATATATATATGGTGAATTTTCGCAGATGAGTAACAATTACTACTTTTATTGCTCATTATCAATTTTTATGAAGTATAATTCAGTGTCAGTTTTTACAACCTTAATTTTTAAACCAACGCCGAACAAGGAAGCTTAGGTGCAGATGCATCGAGAGAGGGCCCTGGCATTGAAGTTAAGTCATGTCATGTTTCATTTAAACCTTTAAGCACTGCCTGTGTATTTCANCGAGAGAGGGCCCTGGCATTGAAGTTAAGTCATGTCATGTTTCATTTAAACCTTTAAGCACTGCCTGTGTATTTCACATAACTTATGACAGTAATTAATGCTTTCATTTAAGTTTTTTAGTTTATGATTGGTAAGAAAAAATTGTGTAAATTATTTGTTACTTACACCATATGATATAGACTATCGATTAGAGGTGGTATTTTGCTCATATTGGTCAGTCTGTTGTAAGATTATTTCCAGCGTGTGTTCTATTAAATAACATCTCTTGATTAAATCAAGCATCCATAAGAATATTGCAATTTTTTCTCCAAGGAGAAATTTTGATTTTCTGCATGAGTGATTATTCTTTTGAGGCTTCATTCTGTGTCGAATAACAACTCTGTATTATAAGAAAAATATCTTGCATACGCTATTCATTATTTAGAATATTTTCAAAGTAAATTAATTAATACTAAGTATGAGTTTTACGGGTACCGTGTCTGCCTCATTCTCGAAATGGTCAGCGATACGATCTTTGAAATCATTCAAAGCAAACTATATACTAAGCATGTTTGTTCGAGAACAAAAACACGTTTCGTTCCGTGGTGAGTGTGACGATCTATGTCACACGTCTCTATTACTAATTCAGAAATAGAACCACTACACTTGCGTGGGAAGAAAGTGTATTAGAAATGAAGGAGTCAATNGTCTCTATTACTAATTCAGAAATAGAACCACTACACTTGCGTGGGAAGAAAGTGTATTAGAAATGAAGGAGTCAATATTTATGCTGTTCATTTCTAATTTTTATAAGAAGCTTCGCTTTGTAGTTTACTACAGTCAGGGCCAGACTTAGATACCCAGGGCCCCTAGGCAATTACGGAGTCCGGGCTCTCTTTTTGGTAATTTAGCAAAATAACATATTTTATATTATATTTTATTAACGTTTTTAAATTTATAAAATAGACAATATGAATAATATAGATAGTGAATTAAGTCTATCCTCTTCTGTGGTAGATCTTAAGTAATTATTAACTCTCTTTAGCGCTGGAAATAAAAACAGTTTGTCCCCTGGCCAGCCCCCCCCCCCCCCCCCCCCCCNTTTAAAAAAAAACAGTTTGTCCCCTGGCCAGTCACCCCCAAGGCTAGTCCCCTAGGCAGGTGGCTCGTTCGCCTAGGCGGAAGTCCGGCACTGACTACAGTAGATTAAAAATTTTTTATGTAAGTGACTTTAAATATAAGCCTTGTTGTAAATGGGTTGACGTGTGGAATATAAGAAACTAGTTTCACAACAGAAAAGTATAGTAACACACTATCTGGGATCATTACTCACAGAATTTGTATGCTTAAGTTAATACAAATTTTAAGTCATTAGCTTATGAGAATTTAATCCATAAACATGAGTAGTTTATGAATTTCCGCCGTCAATAGTGTGAGTTTTGTCATTTCATCAGTCGCGGTTGTAAAATATGTACACATCGTAGGGTGTTTATTTGATATCGAGTTTTCCTAACGCTCTGAATAAGTGCAAAATTACGTCTCTTTCGGCGCGAAGACAGTCATCTACTTGTGTTTCCTTGTACCGTCGGATTATTTCATTAAAAAATGTTAGTTTTTCACAGCGTGCAACTTTTTCCTAACAACTCAAATAATCGAACGTATCATTCTACGTCATCCAGTGAGAAGGATATTTTAATGTATTACAAGACAGAAAACACTTTCTGCTTCAATCATATAAAAAAAAACATACACAGCCCCAAAATTCGAAGCTAAATATTTTCTAACTGAAATTATGTGAATTTAGAATCGCCGATTCTTGGAAGTCAACCCGTTATTACCACAGCAGGCAGAGTCAAAGTCAATAGCTTCTACTCGCGCCATATTCCAATCTACTGCAGTTAAATGAACATTATCGATAACTGTCCTTAAATTATTTTTTTATTTGCATTGTATATCCTTTGCCTCACGTAGCTTACTGGCTACAGAGAATTTACACTTGTTGATCGGAATGGATAGTATATGGTCCCCCGGTGTTATGCCCGAAGGCTTATCAAGGGACGGCTTACAAGCTAACTTATAACCTAACTTAATCTAACACCCATGTTTTACCTAGGATTCGAACCAAGAGACTCCCGCACAGCAGACCGGCGGCGCACCAACCGACTGCGCCAAGGGAGATCGGCTACAGCTCTTGAAAGTGTTGGGCGAATTTACTACAATATTCACACATCCAGATATATTGAATGGAGTTTACAACCCTGAGCCGTAAAACGATCATACGGACGCTCCACCACCTACTGTGCCTGGCGGAAATTCGTTACGCACACGCATGCATGTGCGTATTACAGTCGTAAAATTAATTTCACAAGAATTACTACTGATCGTATAATATCGGCACTGTGGATAACTATTCAAGATATGGGCTGTTTAAGTTCAACTGAGCACTCACGAAAGCCTTGCTTAAGATCCAAATGTTTGCACGTTGTGTATTCTTCCCCCTCATGCAAAATTAGCAATGGCATATGCCTCATCACTCTTCTCATTCGTCGGTCGAGTGAAACTGTGAAATCATTAGGAAAGTAAATATTGTACAAATATAGTAATTTTTGTGCAATTCGATGCATTAAAAAAAACGTAATGTGAAAGAAATAATTTAAGTTATCACAAATGGTTTCGTAACACTTTTTATTCGACTTTAAGATATGCAACTTCTTTCTCTCCATCGATACCAACTTTACTGGGCGCATGTCACTCGGTGCGTCCGTTAAAATATGTATGTATACCAAGGTAGGAGCAGTGACATTTTTTTTAGGTTTTTTTCAAAAGTACTTACTTTATCGTGAACAGCCCTTGGTATATAAAAGCATAAGCTTACATACCTATGGTATTTAGTTTTAAAGTCTTCCAGACCCTTCGCCTAGACAGACTCTATGTGCCACGATAGAACTCCGAAAGTTTTGAGTTACGAGCGTTGGCTATCAAACAGATGGCAACTATTGCAACAAGACGTTTCAGTACATGCGCCTGCCTGCTTCGTTTATCTCCTTTTTTTGGCTGAGAAGCACGGCAGCTATAAGGGTCACACTGGCACGGTCTACAAGAGCGCCATCGCCACTACGCGCAGGGCTCTGAACTGTCGTGCAGTGTTCTCGTGCTGATGCTCGAACCTCCGGGATTGTCAGCGGTGACCCTGTAATTTTACCGATGAAAAGTCTGTGGCAAAGTTCAATACACGTTCCCATCGTAGTTTGACTCGTTTCTGGCTGGTATGTTTTAAGAAACCACAGTCTGAAAAAGCCGTTTTTAACTACACTGGTGGAAAATGGAAAATGAGCACCACTAAAGAGGCGGCGTAGAAACACCATATGTGCATGAGGCACTGATAGATGGCAGTACCTGCAATGATTAACAGCGCTGTGCTGTGGACAGTGTAGGAACCACGTACTAGGCATAACACCGCTGAGCCCAATACAACTGTTGTTGACCCGGTGAAGGAGTAGTCTGGTTTCAAGCATCTGCCTGTGTGTAGTAAGCAGTGTAGACAAGCCACGGTGGCATAGACGACCACACTGAGTGCAATTAACGGACTTTGTACGAGGTCGTATTGTGGGCCTGAGGGAGGCTGGATTGTCCTTCTGAAGAATTCCCCAACGCGTAGGACGTGAAGTGTCTGCTGTGCATCATTGGTGGTGCCGGTGGTCCAACGGCGGTGCACTTGCTCGTCAACGGCCACATCAGACGCGCAGCCATTGCTGATCGCACGCCGCACAGATGAGGTCCACTGTTGCAACCAGGCTGTCAGACAGGACCATCATCAGCAGTTTGCTGGAGGCTGGGCTACGATCAAGGGTGCCGCTCGCCAGGCTTCCTCCCACACCTCATCCCCGTGAAGTCCGCCTCGGATGGCGTCACGAACGACGCAACTGGAGGGATGAATGGCGCGGAGTTGTGTTAAGTGGTGAGAGCAGATTGTGCATTGGCGTCAGGGACGGTCGTTTGCGAGTGCGGCGTCGACCAGGAGAGCGGCAACAACCAGAGCGTATACGGCAGCGACGTACAGGACCAACTCCTGGCATCATGGTCTGGGGAGCAATAGTCTACAACGACGGTACGCCTCTGGTGTTTGTTGAGGGAACACTGAACAGCGAACGCTACAGCCAGAACATCATCCAGTCCATTTTGTTGCCGTTCCTACAACGCCAAAGAGACGTCCTCATCCAGCAGGACAATGCACGTGCACACACGTCTCGTGTTACCCAACGCGCTCTCGAAGGTGTTCGTCAACCGCTGGCCGGCACGATCACGCTACCTGTCCCCCACTGAACATATGTGGGACATGGTGGGATGGCGTTTGGTGCGGTCTGCAATACCGGCTACAAACCTCCACCAATTGCAACAACAGGAGGAAGTAGCGTGGAACACTATTCCCCAAGATGACACACGACACCTTTATGATCGTCTCTACGCACGACTGCAGGACTGCATCGTCGCTACAGACGGCTACACAAGATACTGACATTGTTGTTCAAGACGCTCTGTAGCCTTTGTCCATATGTGTATGGCCCTGTGATCATTATAATTAACGTTGTATTCACTCAATAAAACCTTCATTCTTGTGGGACCATTGCATCCGGGTGTTCGTTTTCCATTTTCCACCAGTGTATATCTGAGGGCTCCAAATAACATTTACCTCATGCATGGTAGCTTTAAATTACCATTCCCCCTCGTCTAGAGTATGATTTCTCTTCGTAGGTAAACACACGTTTAGTAGTTTCGTCAAAAAAAACCAGTATTTAAACCACACTGCAACGCAGCTTGAGCGAAAAACTATATTTGTTGCTGGGAATGGTTCGCTGTGGAAACCAAGTGTAAGTATTAGAACTGCAACTGTCTACCAGAATACTCATACTGGATTATCTTTCTTTTATTGTATATTGAAATGCTCGTTACCTCTACGGTGAAAATTGCTTGCGTAGATACGTAAAGTCTATTCGCATTTTCTTCGCCTTTTATTTTAATCATACCTTTGAAAAGTCACCCCATGTATGTCCGTGCTTGATTGTTTCCTAAATACATCTATTATAACAAGTTTTATACTCGTGTTAACGAAAAAGTATCTTATTTTCTGTTAGATCGAACTTTTACTTATATATTTCATCTATAAAATATAATATTTCAATCATAAGTAATAGGATACGAACAAAAAACCGTGAGAAAATAAACGTGCTGGTAATGCCTCGTAAGTAACAGTTCTAATGCAAAACATTTCTACACTGAGAGCGCACGAACGTGGTTCGTTGTCCATTTGGTGCAATTTTCAACACGTGGTTTAGCTTTGTTTGCGCGAGGCGGCGGGATATTTTGGAAATAGAACTTCAGCAGGGCTTTAGAAAAATCGAAAGTAGCAACGAATGGACTATAGTGATTTCCTCTGGAAACAATTTTTTTTTTTTAAATCTTTTATGAGAACTTAGCCGGCTGTTCCGAGAGGGTAAAATTGCTTCACTGTAGATTCTTGTTGCTGGGGAGAAGGAGAAGGGGGAATAGTCGACTGGAACGAAAAAAGGAAATTAAAATCTCGTTTTCTAAATATTGCAAGCGAGGGGCACAGGGGTCGTTTCTTCTTCCCCCCGTTGATGTAACTCGCGCGCAAGATTCGGTTTTCGGCACACGCAGGTGGTTTATCGTTCATGCCCCTACGCCGAACCCATACACGAACTCTCGCGTTTATAACCCATAAATTATACCGCTGAACGGGTAGGGAAGCCATGAACCTTGCGAGCGGAGGGGGTAGGACCGAGCCATGGAGGGGTGGAAAAGGGGTTGATTCTAGTCGCCTGCGTGGTTGGGGGGAGGGGGGGAAGCCAAGGTCCGGCCATTACTCATTTCCTCTCGGTGACGCGACAGTTTTATGTCTGGAACTCGCCTGCTTTCGCCGCTCGGCGACAACGAAGCTGACACAATGGCCCGCGCGCTCGAGGGATATTTATGGTCGATGGCAATTGTCTTTTCTTTTTGCCCGTGGGAGGGGAAGGGGGGGGGAGTAGTTCGGCTAGCTGGCCATCCCTTCCCCTCACTCCAACAGAAAAAAAAAAGTCACCTCCCCTCCGTCCTTCGTGAAGTCGAACAAACCACTGGTCCTTGATTCCTGGAAGGAACGCCGAACCCCTCCCACCCACCAACAAGAACCAATTTTTTTTGTCTCCAGCGGAAACGCGGCCACGACCCCGGAAAATTAATTATTTACGAAAACTTTCTTAGTCTTTACGTAACTCCACGAAGTCTCGGGCAAACGATCGAACTTTTTTTTTTTTTTTTTTTTTTTTTTTTTNCCCCACTTTCTGGGATTGAAGACTCTTATTCGTGGATGCACGAAGAGTACAATAGAAAGGTCTGCTGAAAAATAAAATCACGAAAACTAAGAGATTGCGAGTATAAGTGAGCATTTTCAAATAGCCCGCATCGCGGTTATTTAAACAGTTTTGGAAAGCCGGAAGTCAAGTGACCCAGTATAATAGTACATACAAACGATGACGTATTCAGTACTTACTTAAGTTCCTAATTTTTCGTATCCACGGAAATGGACCAAGTACTGGTTTACCAACTACCTAAATCACCAAATCATTGTCATATTAAACGTTTTCATCATAAGTAGTGTCTAAAATAGTTAGAAAAATTGCAACTCGGTTACAATAGTTACCGTAGCATATTGTAAAATATTAAAGTTCGGCGAACAACAAAATAACATGCACTTATTTTGGGGACTATACAAAATTAATACGTTATATGTATTTCCTAAAAATAAATTTACCGACTAAAATTTTTATGTGCTGCTACGATTGTTGAACATGTGACTGCCGACAGTATCCAATTTTAAACCTAAAATGCAGTAATTACAAAATAAAAAAAATTATATTTATTCGAACACATCCTTAATTTATGAATTCTTTTCTTTCTATATCCTTCCGCCTAGTGTAAATGTGGCCTATCCTGTAGTAAGCATGCGTAGCTCGCATTACACTGTAAAACTATTACAAGCAAATGTAGACGTACTTTTTCTCCAATTCTAACTCTTTAAGCCATGTATAACAAAAAGAGACCGATATCTGTTACCATAATTTGAATTTTAGTCTCCCGAAAAGAAGTTAAAATGTAACGACATGCCTTGTTGGAAACTTTGTTTTTCTTAATTGTTCATGTGTTTGATAAAATAAATGCCGATATTTCGTCCTTATCGAACTAATTATTGACATTACTCTGCAGAACAGACATAAAAACCGAACTACTAACTTGTAATTATGTAACATTAAAATATGTAAAATTTCGGTAGGACTGATATTGTGAGAAAATTTGTTTTCGTAGTTTAGTTTCCATGCCTCTAAAGCAGTATAAAGTCAATGGATGTTTCACTATTATCATACTTTCGTAGTTTTTGTGTTGAAAAACATGAACAAGCAAGGAAAACCAGGAATCCAAAATAGCGGATGAAGCTTCTCCTTAGCAGACATAAATATAGAGCTGGTTAACTGCAGATTACAATAGAAACTAACCTTTAAAAAAATAAACTTGGCCCTTATGCGCACACTTACTTGCTTACATGCTACAAATAGAGTTGGCAGCGATGCAGGAAATATACACAGTTCCGTCCCGCATCTCAACGACGTATTAAACGGGGAATGATTAATTATTTGGCCCCGAATCTATTCAGTGCAGTTTCTACATTTATGGACATTCGAATAGGAACGACACATCAGTAATGCGTTTACTTTTATGACAGTTTTGATAGTTACGATTCATTAACGTATATTTAAGGGCTCAGTCTGTCTGGCGCTTGTACTCTGTTGCAGAGTGTTTGAAATCCTGTTTTTTTTTACGAAACTATAAAACGTGGCCCCCCCCCCAGTATGTTCACCTACGAATAGACATACCCCAGACGAAGACGAAATGGTACTTCAAAATTACCACGCATGCTGCAAATATTATTTTGGAACCTTCCAATATAGATTTAAAAAACCTGGCTTTTTCCTGACTGCCATATCTTAAGGCATTTTAGCCGGACACGTATCAAACTACGACGGGAGCGTGTATTGAACTTCGCTGTGGACTATTCGACAATAAAATGATAGCGACGTCGCTGAAAGTCCCATAGGTACTCGCAGCACTACGAGAAAACTGAACGCCAGTTCAGGGCCCTGAGCGTAGGGGCGATGGTGCTCTCGTAGCGCGTGCCGGTGTGACCCTTATTGCTCCCGCCCTTCTCGGCGAAAAAAAGAAACAAAAAAGAATATCGATGCAGGCGGGAGGGGCCCTTAAGCGGTCGGGTTCATGGCAGTGTTCATTTTACACATGGCGGAACGTTACAAAACTGACAAATAGTAGATACTTAGCAGTACTTTCAAAAGTGCTCGTATAACCGCAAAAAAATTATGTGACTTCCACAACCAGTTGCGAACAATACTCTCAGAATGGCAGTCAGCGTTTATATTAATCTATGTGCAAATCTTTTTTTTTTCTAAAACTGATTGCGAAAATGTTTTTGTTGGATGCCAGCAAAGCACTTGATAGAAAAGCGTGAAAAACTAAGAGGAAAGGAAACGTAGTTTAAATTCTGATAAGTTTTAGTAGTTCCTAACACTGCATACAAGGGAAATACAAAACCTTTAAGCACCAGAGATGAAGTTTTCAAAAGCATTAAAAGTATTGCATGAGCCGGAAAGTATCCGAAACCAAGGCACCAGTCAAGATATCTAAGTAATCCTACTAGAAGCAGAAAGCGCTGAATTCTTAAGAAACCAAATTGGGCAGTTAAAGTGGAACGGAGAATGATAGATGAACTAAAATTACTAATTGCTCCCGGAGTTTGCCCAGGCCGTAGACCGTATGTATGAATAGTGTGCGGAAGTATTAATTTCGCTGTTAAGCAGACTAGGCCGGCATTAGTTTCCTACTGTCCATCTTTGAGATCACTGTTAGTTCAGTCACTTTTCGCCTGCATTAAGTCTGTTGGATACAAAAAAATAATAATTTTTTGTACCAAGCATTGTTTAAGTTGTACGCATTGTAATCAATAACATTTTTTCCGAATAAAAATTTCTGGACTTCAAATTTTTTGAGTAATTTAAAGTAATATCGGACATTTTTCTGTTATGCTGTAGCTATAAAAATAAATACTAAGATCTATACACGAATAAAATTATAACATAAACTAATGGCGTGGGCTACAACTTGACATATATACCTAGTATGTAATCACCAAATAAATGTTCGTGGAGTAAGAAAAATGCTAAAAACATACAGAACAAATTTATATTTTCTTTTTTTTTCATATAATATTTTTCATATATATTTATATATATATACATATATATATACATATCATGGGGCAGCCCATGGCATACATTTACGTAGTATTTTTTTTTATTTGTACAACTTAGTAGGTATTTGTTATTATGTCTGCAGCAAAACGGAACATTTGTGGATTTTACACCAAATTATTTAAAAAATATATATAAAGTTTAAAATGTTTGGTAAAAAAATAAAGAAAATATGTTTTTGGTACCCAAGACCAATATGACAATGATAAGTAACAAACAAATATTTTTCCTTGTAGTTCAGTTGATAAATGAGAACTCTTCATGCAGATACCCATTAAAATAAAAGAACAAATTTCCACCTCCCAGGTGATTTAATTTCTATACTCACTGATATAATATTTGCGTATACAAATTTTCCTGGACCACGGGCAAAAAATGAAAGAATAAATATTCTCATGAAAATATAAAGTAAGATTAAATGTTGTTGTCGTGTAAATTTTTTTTTCAAAAACTTACGTTACGGAAGATTTATTTATCATAAATATTTACATAATCTCTGTAAATATTTTTAAACATTTGCATGCCTTGGATTACCCGGCAATGTCTGACTACACAAGCAGCAATGAGTTCTCGATATCCAGTAAACTCTCTTTGTGGTTATTATTATAGTCTTCGCAAGCACCCTACAAAGCAGTTCGTGGAAGCGACTACCATAAATAACTTCACCGAAGTTGCTGACCAATGAAATATGCATGAATCAACGACGCCGCTTTTGATCGAACCATGAGAACGAGTGTTGACGTCTTGCGTTATTATATATCAGCGAGGCAAATATTTCGATCGCAGTGCGTTTCTTGTATGTTGACGCAGGATACGTAACCACACCAACCTGTCTCGCTCCAATGGTCACAATATTTGAATGCACTTTTTTCTTACCGTACGTTTGGTTAGGAATCCGCAAAGAAACGTCGACATTCTGCAATCTTTGAAGCACGAATGTTGAAGCAATTTGATGTGCACATCCACGTAGAAATATTTGACGTTTTTAGCGCAGAGGAAAAAGAGACGTAAGAGGGATATTAGTATAAAAAAAAGCATTACATGTCTCACAGAATTTATCTTGTGGACCTGTAGCATACAATCGTAAGACTTCAAGTTTGTACCTCAATAGAAATGTGTGAAGCGCCTGTGTAAATTCGCTGAAGTATCTTCTACTGTTGTATTTTTTTAAAACTTTCAGCAAATTGGTTTCCGGTACCATGAATTGGTGTGGGAGGTGGTCTTTCTGTGCACAGCTGTTTAACTGTTGTTCTGTACACAGAATACAAGGTAAGGCAAGGAGTACAGTGCACATTCCAACTGCGAAATACAATATTTATGGGCCCCGAATTTCGACGACTGATTTTGCAGTATACCTGTCAAACAAGTACTAAAATTATGGTTAGGATAACTGTTAACCGAAACACTTTTACACTACATTTCCCCGAGTTTTGATCAAACGAAGGAAAATTTAAAGTAATGTAAATATTTGTATAATGTATGTTATATAAATGCGGATCCGTTGGAATTCTAAATGTAAACGAACCCTATTCACGGTTTATAATATGATTTGACGGTATTGTTAGTAGATGTACTAATGTTAGACGTAGGCACAGAATACAAAAACGAGTCTACCTCACACATGTATGTATGTTTATGTATATATATGTTTATACTGTATATTTTTTATGCCCTTCTTCTTATGGAACAGGGAGCTACAACATATGACATATTACTTTCATATACACGCATAATATACTGATAAGGTGCCTAAAGTAATCATATTCTCAATCACCAGGGGTAATATAGAGGTGCCCCTCCACATTTTAATTTCCCCATTAAATAAATTCAGTAAACATTTCCCATCAATATCCACATGATTTGTAATCTAGTTTACTTTTGTCATGTAACTCCAAAGCCGTGCGATATATTGCTTAAATGCATTGTGTCATCTCTCTTACCTTAATCTATATTATTTTGTAACTGATTTGAAATTGCATTTATTTTTCTGAACTGTGTTATTAAAAAAACACTCATAAATATTAATGGCTATTTTTTAAGTGCTGATTGTAACGTTTATACTTGCAGTAAATCGTGGATGTTATATCGTACTTGAGTTTATGTATCATGGCGTAATGTGATTACAAAAACAATTTAATGGACATAGATTTAGGGCTGGTTAACGAAGAAAAATAAGTGATACAAAGCTTTGTGGATGGCTCACATAGTAAATTCGTTAAAAATTTCTTTTGAAAACGACACAATGTTACAATCACTGTGGGTACGGGGTATCGCGGGGGTGGGTTCTCGAAGCGTTACATTATACACTGAGAAGCCAAAAAACTTGTACAGGCGTGCGTATTCAAATAACAGGAGTATGGAACCAANTACACGATATTAGGCAGGTGTACCAGTTTTTTTGGCTCTTCAGTGTATTTCTGTTGCAACCATTTATACGCAAGGGTATGCCGAAAAGTTACAATATTTTAGTCACATTTTCAAATTAATTCTTTTGTAAAAGGTGAAATCATCAACGAACCGAGAATAACTTATATTTTGCGACAGGCTGTCTACGGTTAAACGACCAGTTTCGAAAGCTCTTCTTAGGATCTACTTTTCATCTTTATTATGTGTCCTTCCGCCGCACGTAAAATTAATATTGCCATCGACCTGGTCACTTTATTCACGACCGAACCAAGTGAAACATCAAAATTGATGTAAATGTAAACATGCCAGTAATACGCAAATTACTTCTCTAACGTGTATTAAACCGGAAAAACTAACCTCATTGTCCATAAATATAACTATCACACTCGCATTACATTGTTAAGCCACTGAATTAATTTTATTTATTCAACGCCTTCTTAACAGAGACCCAGCATACACCAGTGTGCACTGTACAATAAACATAGTTACAAACAGTGAATTTTTTTTATTCCGGCGATTTATTTGAAAAGTGCTTACTTTACAGTGAACAGCGTTTATATGTATTGGTTCTTAAGGATGGTCGGGGTATAGTTGCACAGGTTGAAGCGCCGTGGTACGGACTGAGGTACAGATGACGCAAACTTGCGGCTTTCTTCCGCCCACGCTGTTTCCGCCTCGTCTAAGCGGAGCGCAGTTCCTGAACAGCTATAGTGTGCGACAGACTGAGACCTGGAGATACAAAGAGAGAGCGAGAGACAGAGACAGACAGAAAGGAGAGCAAAGCAGCTCTCGTGTAACTTGCCATTTTTTTTAAACCATAATTTTTTCGTTTTCAATTTCGTGTGCGTAAGTTTTTACTAAAAACAAATAAATACAAGATAAACATAGCCGTGTTCTAAGTGGATTTACTCGTTCTTTAATCAAACACACAAGACACAAAATTAACACTTATTTTGGTGAAATAATGAGTATTTAAATAGGTAACTAAATGAATCGGTGTTATTTAGTTGCCCAGAGGTATGGGGAGTGATATTTTGCGAAAATATTTCGAGACAAGATACAGTCCAAAGCACTGTAGGGTCGCCCAGCGTCTTTTATTGGCTAAAAAATGTTCTGGCCCGTGTTAACCGTTTGCGCACGAATCACGAAGATTCGGTGTCGGAGTTACTTAGTCCTGAGTGGCTTGGTCAAAGACGGACACGGCACCAGCAGCCAATGGAGGTATAACAACAGCTGAGGTGTGTATATAGTATTGAAGTCTACTGTGTGCTCCAATTTTTACGGGAAAAGTCACTGGCCCTACCCATAGAAAATAAAAAAAGGCAAACATTTTTTTACTTCCAGCTTAAATAATTTGGTGAATACAGATACGACCCGTTATATGATACTTTACCCTGCAATCATATTGCCTGAAGGCCTTCTGCACACGACGTGCAATAAAATATCGTAATTACATACACGTTCACAAGTCAGGGTTGCGTCGTACGCGATGGTGTATAAAAAGTACTACACGAATACACATTCCATTTTCATACGTATTGTCTTATAGTTTCATTTGTGAATCGAGCGTGATTTTAATTAGTATGGTAGTGCTAAGAGTTCCAGTCTCAGCAATTCAAATTGTTGGAATTTCAAAACAAACGACCCTGTGTTTGCTAATGTGATCAGCGAGTCCACAGTAAGACGAATTTTGATTCAGACATCGAAATTTGTGTTTGTGTATTGCCAAATAAAGGTATAATTGAACTGAAAAAATATTTGGTTAATTAAAACCAAATCTGAAAATTTGACAAAATTGATTTGGTTCCGGTAGCTAAAAATATACTCTTGAACCAAACAAACCATATACTGGAGCCAAAAAAATTTGCTTGGCAATACAAATATTTTTTTGATTTAACTGTATAAATGTGGTTCTACTCAAACAAACCTTTTTATCAGTGCAGAAGATACCTAAAGAGCATAAATAGTTCCAACGTTGTACGTTCATAGATACTTTCACTTATAAGCTAACTCTACTGGATCACGAAGTTCGTGTTTGAAATCAGGGTGACACATAGATGTGTGGAGTATTGCTATACGCAATTCTAAGTTAGTTTTAAGGCGTTAATTTTCTTATCTCGCCACCATAAATATGGGGATTTAGAGAAACCACTTATTTCGCAATAAACCTCGCCAAGTTATTTTAAAATATTAATTGTTTATATTGTAAATTAGCATTTTTAAGGACAAGCCCAATCTTACCTCCGTCTGTGCTTACTGTGAAATTTTCTTAAAAACGTGACTATTATTGGCCTGTACAGCCCAAAAAATTTAAAATAAAAAGTTATTTTATAACGAACTATTGAACTACATGCCTTATATTTTACATTACTTATTCAAAAGAACATTAAAACAAATAAAACGGTTAACTTGGAACCCTACTGACCGAAGACCAGCTTAGAGTGAATGGCGTATGGTAGAAGTAAACTTGTCTGACACTGCATAAACTAGCTGGGTAGTGATATATTCACAGTTTTAATAATTTTAAATGTTGTGATAGTTTAACGTTATATTATAATTTTAATAACATTTTTAAAAGTTGTATTATAGAACGTTTGCTAGGTAGTAGTTAATAATGGTTTTAAGATAATATTGTATAAGTATTATTATAAATTTTTGTGAATGATTTTATTTGTTTAAAAAGTTTAAAATATATGGTGAAGACCAGGAGGGCCAATGTTGTGTTTCATTTATTGTTATAAGTCCATTCACAGTTAATTCCAACTTTTCTGGAATCATGCTAAAGTTCTACTTACAGAATATTCATCCGCCTCGAGCAAACAAAANTAAAGTTCTACTTACAGAATATTCATCCGCCTCGAGCAAACAAAACTTAAATCTGTCTAGAAAATTACACGAAAGGGACAACGCACCACATTCGTGCGCACTCAGTGAAATAATATTTTGCGTAAGAACTATTTCTTACTAGGCATTACCAACACGCCTGTTTTCTCACTGTTTTTATTCATATTATTACAAATTAAATATTATAATTTATAAATAAAATATATTTCAAATTCCAATTTACAATAAAAAAATTACTTATTGTTAAGAGGAGTATAATACTTTGTGATATAGGGAATATTAACTAAACAACCCAACAACGTCATGCATTGGGTGATTTTTCAAAGTTTTCGATTCAAAAAGTGTGAAGAAACCGCGAATAGATTATAGGTAACAGAGACAACCGTTTCGTTCATTTGCAGTTACAGGCGACACACTTCTAGTTTCTTCCATGCCAGAAAAATTGTACTGACCTCTAGATTATTAAATGAGACAGATTTAGTTGACGTTTATGCATAGTTATTATTTCCGCTCAGAAACATTTTCTGCTCGGGTTAATGAATGTATTTTCTTTCCAAATAATAGTTGCGAAAGCCTGCAGTGGTATAGCCTGAAATCTGTGTAATTTTTTCGTTGTATGGGACCGCAATATCGAGACGTAAAAAAAAAAAACCAGCCAAAATTACGCAGGAGAGATAATTTGTCGTGAAGACTGCCGTTAATGAACATGTAAGCGGCCCTGCTGCAATTAAAAATTTCTCGGAGCAACTATAATATATTTCAGACTGAGGGTTATTTAAGAATTCGACAATTAATTTTTGTATTCGTAAGTTAGCTGTGACATTTGCGGTGTTTTGAGTATTCAATAAAACTGATCCTCTTGAACAGAAGATGTCAAAAGGCAAACACGTAAAAATTTAATAAAAGATTAAAATATTGCAGGTTTGCTAAAAGAAATACAAGCATGTAATTAACGAACGATTTGAGAAAAATGTATCACAAAAACGTAACGGTAATTAAAAATCATTTCATACACCTGATAACAGACATATAGATTCCAGTTATTTTTATTAATGCGATGTTTTAAGAGACTGGGAAACCTCTTACAAGTGATTTTCTTACAAATAGTTTTATTTGTTAAAACGCGAGTATTAGAAGGACTTTTGACATTTTGAACTTTAATTAAAAGCAGCATTTTGCACCCTAGGGCGGTCATCGGATGATGTAGTTGAGAGTTGAGAGAGTTGGGCAGCTCTTTACGGTGAGGTCTTGAGAGCCGACGAGGATGAAATAAGACGAGAATAGTGCAGCGCTGGAGTGTAAGGGTGCGGGGAACGGGAGATCCCCGAGAGAACCCGCCGACCAGCGGCATCGTCCGGCACGATTCCCCCTTGCGAAAATCCGCGAATGACCAGGTTGGGGATCTTACACGATTCGCCTTGGTGGGAGTTGAGCAGTCTAACTGACCAGCCACCGCGGCCTCTCTGGGTGATGCAGCCAGACCGTTCACTTGAAACCATGGAGAACCGGGCCCCATCTCCCCCAACCCCGTGGGATCAAATCCGGAATTTTGCACTCGGGAAAACCTGGTGGAAGTGGCTGCGTGTCGGCGGGGTTTCTCGAGGTGCTCCCGTTTACCCCACCATCACGTTACACCATTGCTCTGCCTCCGTATTGCTTCACGAACATCGGAGATTAGTTTCCAGGTGTGAAGCACTGGATATTAGTTTCCAGGTGTTAAGCACTGGAGATTAGTTTCCAGGTGTTAAGCACTGCCAATATCTTTCTCATGTCCTGTGCTTCTGGTGGGTCTATATCGTCTATTCGCATTATCTTCAANTGTTAAGCACTGCCAATATCTTTCTCATGTCCTGTGCTTCTGGTGGGTCTATATCGTCTATTCGCATTATCTTCAAACTTTTTAAATCAAACCTTTGAAAAAATTCACCCTAATTTTATTATGTGTTAGGTTGTTTTCTAATTATTCCATGTATCACAAGGCTGTTATACTTCTAGTAACATAAAGGTATTTTATTTCTAGCAACATTACACTCTTGCGTATATTTGATGTGTACTTAATTATTAATATAAATACTGGGAGAAAATATATGTATTGGTAATTTCTAGTACGAAATAGTTTATATGCAGAATTTTATTAAATCGAGTGCGCACTTATATGGTGCGATGTCCATTTGGTGTAATTTTTTAGACTAAGTTAGACTTTGTTTGAATGCGGCGGAGGAATATATTGCAAGTAGAACTCTAGCAGGACTTCTCTATGTTTTATGTATAGAGTAGTGTTAAACTGTTTCTGAACAGGTTAAAAAAAGTTTTCTACAGGTTGAATGTTAAACGCTATTCACGGCGAAGTGAGCACTTTTGACATGTACTTTTGAAAAATGTCACTGCTCTTACCAACACACATTTTAACAAGCACAATATCTGGCATACATCGAGTAAAGTTGGTAACGGCGGAGGAAAATAAGTTCCGTTCCTTAACGTCGAGTAAAAATGTTAGGCAAACATTTGAGAATACTGGGATTATTTAAGTTTCGGTCTGTTTTTATGGCTTTTCAGTGTATTAGTTAGTAACTAAGTCAAACATCTGCTTTTCTAATCATTTAATGGTTTCACCTGACTGACGCATAAATAAAAGAAGTCGGCCCATGGCAATGTTGATTTTACGTTTTTCGTAAGAATACACAATGTGCATAAAAGTAGATCACAAGCAGCGGTCTCAAAAGTGCTCAATTCACCACGAACAGTCTGTGTTTATGTGCATTGCACACAAACTCAGCCCACTTTCCACGTTTATCAAAGACATGGCCCGTAGCTAAAGCGTTACTCATGCACGCTTCCCGTGAGACAGGATGAGGAAACACCCCAATAATCAACGATGCCACGATAAAAAAAAACCAGATTTGTTAGTGAACAAAAAAGCCACTTTGTTGATGCTCACGTAGACGAAAATATTATGTACTGCATCTGTTAAAGCAATTTTGTTATGTTTAATAAGTTTTATTTATTGCCAATTTATATAAAGATACTTTTGTATAGACAGCTAAACTCTTACTTGATGGCAGTAGCATGCCTACCGTTAACGACAGAAAATTCGAGGCGGCTACAAAACAATGCAATATCTGCCCATGCGCACATAAGTTAGTTGCTTTGCTTTAGAGCTGTACACAGGCAAGTGTTTAACGGGTTTGTCTCGTTGATTCAAGTTAAGGATGAATTAACGAATGAAGTTTTTAAGAAATGGAGAATCGATTACACGATCCCTCACTGTTAAAACCTTTTCTAGGAAACTTCATAAACTGTAATGGAAATTTTTAATCTATGGACAACATGGTAATAACACCGCACATCAAGCTGCAGATATAGGAATGTTTAGTGTCGCTACTATACAAAATTGGGAATTTCCCTACTGTTACGATTNTGTTAAGCACTGCCAATATCTTTCTCATGTCCTGTGCTTCTGGTGGGTCTATATCGTCTATTCGCATTATCTTCAAGCTTTTTAAATAAAACCTTTGAAAAAAAAATCACCCTATTTATCATGTGTTTGGTGGTTTTCTAATTATTCCATGTATCACAAGGCTGTTATACTTCTAGTAACATAAAGGTATTTTATTTCTAGCAACATTACACTCTTACGTATATTTGATGTGTACTTAATTATTAATATAAATACTGGGAGAAAATATATGTATTGGTAATTTCTAGTACGAAATAGTTTTTATGCAGAATTTTATTAAACTGAGTGCGCACATATATGGTGCGATGTCCATTTGGTGTAATTTTTTAGACTAAGTTAGACTTTGTTTGAATGCGGCGGAGGAATATCTTGCATGTAGAACTCTAGCAGGACTTCTCTATGTTTTATGTATAGAGTTTTGTTAAACTGTTTCTGAACGGGTTAAAAAAAGTTTTCTACAGGTTGAATGTTAAACGCTATTCACGGCGAAGTGAGTACTTTCGAAATGTACTTTTGAAAAATGTCACTGCTCTTACCAACACACATTTTAACAAGCACAATATCTGGCATACATCGAGTAAAGTTGGTAACGACGGAGGTAAACCAGTTCCGTTTCTTAACGTCGAGTAAAAATATTAGGCTAACATTTCTGAATACTGGAATGATTTAATTTTCGATCTGTTTTTATGGCCTCTCAGTGTATTAGTTAGTAACTTAGTCAAACATCTACATTTATAATAATTTAATAGTTTCACGTGACTGACGTATAAATAAAAGAAGTCGGCCCATGGCGATGTTGATTTTACGTTTTTCGTAAGAATACACAATGTGCATAAAAGTAGATCACAAGCAGCGGTCTCAAAAGTGCTCAGTTCACCACGAACAGTCTGTGTTTATGTGCATTGCACACAAACTCAGCCCACCGTCCACGTTTATCAAAGACATGGCCCGTAGCTAAAGCGTTACTCATGCACGCTTCCTGTGAGACAGGATGAGGAAACACCCCAATGATCAACAACGACACGGTAAAAAAAAAAACAGATTTGTTAGTGAATAAAAAAGCCACTTTGTTGATGCTCACGTAGACGAAATTTTGTTGCCACCAAAATAAAATATTATGTACTGCATCTATTAAAGCAATTTTGTAATAGTTAATAAATTTTATTTATTGCCAATATATTTAAGGATACATTTGTATAGACAGCTGAACTCTTAGTTGATGGCAGTAGCATGCCTACCGTTAACGACAGAACATTCGAGGCGGCTACAAAACAATGCAATATCTGCCCATGCGCGCATAAGTTAGTTGCTTTGCTTTAGACCTGAACACAGGCCAGTGTTTAACGGGTTTGTCTCGTTGATTCAAGTTAAGGATGAATTAACGAACGAAGTTTTTAAGAAATGGAGAATCGATTACACGATCCCTCACTGTGAAAACCTTTTCTAGGAAACTTCATAAACTGTAATGGAAATTTTTAATCTATGGATAACATGGTAATAACACCACACATCAAGCTGCAGATATAGGAATGTTTAGTGTCGCTACTATACAAAATTGGGAATTTCCCTACTGTTACGATTGGCCTCGTTGTGCAACAGCTGTCTAAGCGAAAGCCGACAAAGAGGCCACAGCCGCGCTGAAATGCATAACATCGGACCGGAATCGATTGCAGCAACCGGCGGAGAGTTACGCAAAGAGGCACAGGAAAATGTAGGTCCTGCTGGCCTAAGAGCATTTCGACATAATTAGAGCAAGCTGCGAGGACACTTCTTCTTCAACACAGTCTGCGGAGCCAATCAGATCGATCTACGTCATTACACACGTGGAGGGGCGAGAAGGGTGAACTAGGGCGTCAAGCTCCGGGATCGAGGCAGTCTACGTGGGTCTATAGGCGAGCCAACTCCAGGTCCGAGGGCGTCATCCGACAACGAGGTCCGGGTGCGAGACTAGGGTGAGTTCCTTCATTATCATGTCACGTCTAACCTAAATAACCTGCTCTTGCACTATCCCTCTCTCTCTCTTTCTCTCTCTCTTTCTCTCCTTTCCACCGTAAACTCACACTGTTATTCATGTACTCTGAGGAACCCATGATAACAAGTAAAGATATTGTTAATTCTGACTATAAGTCCTTACTCTACTACTTAACGTATTTCCTTAAACTATCCTTTAATAGCTATGAGTTTATGACAAAAGAAGACTCATAACACTGCCTGTCCTGAGCAAATATATGAATACTACAATGTATGCATAAGGGAAAACTTTACCATCCCCGTTTTCTCACGAAGCGTATACACTAGTATGGTATATTTCCAAATAATTTCTTTGAGTGCTTTATAACATTGCAATTAAATGTTACACGCGAATGATTCAAGAAAATAAACTTCCCTTGAAGTGGAACGTCTATGCCTTGGCGATTGTACTAACGCCGTAGCTTTGTGGTGTTTGCATGATCAAATCGAAGCCCGCCAAAACAATTTTGTAAGCCCGTCTTANAATTTGAGAAAGGGTTGCACGTCTGTCACGTTTAATGATTCTCGTCAGTCAACGTTTGTCCCGTTCTTTCACGATCATTTTCCGGCTGCAGCGATGTCGAAGATGTGATGTTTAACCGGATTCCCGATATTCACGGTACACTCGTGAAATGGTCTTACGCGAACATCCTAATGTTATCGCTACCTCGGAGATGCTATGTCTCATCTCTCGTGCGCTGACTATAACACCACGTTCAAACTTACTTAAATCTTGATATACTGCCATTGTAGCAGCAGCAACCGATCTAGCTGCCGACAGCATCGCGTTACTCTGATTGGTTCCATAACTCTGTTATTTGCATACGCATGCCTACAGCAGTTTTTTTGGCTCTTCAGTGATTTTTGCTGAGACTAACGAACAGCACACTGAGAATTTATGTGTGACCACAGGAAAGTGATTTTATGACTGCCAAAGTATTAACGTGACAAAATCATTTTGTTGTTGTCATATTAACGAAATAATTTTTGTGGTAGCGAATAAAAATATTTTAATCAATGCAGTACTGTTTTTAGGCTTCATTACAAATGACGGGTATAGTTATTCACCGTTCTGAATAACAATTTTCTCAGTAAAAAATATATAAATTTATGTTCGGGAATCAAAGAGGGCATTAATTCCTCCTAGAGACGCAATAAGACTATTCTAAGCCCGTCTTAGTTCCAGTTATTGTTCAACTTCGATATGTTTTAGTTTCCTCGGTTTTATACGGAACGAAAATTTGCAAATAAATCTTCAAAACCGATCAGCAGCACCTGTACCACCAAACATTTATGGGTGATTTTAATATAATCTCAATAGCAGTGTAAATTATGTGTCATGGCAATTATAGCTCATGATGTTCGGTTACCTTACACAATTTAGATATTGGATTTCTCAAAAACCTGTCAAGCATACGCCTAATGCATGTTGTTAACTGTTATTTGCAAAAACTTAGACACGAACATTTTGAAGATTTTGCTACTCTCCAGCTGTCAGACTGATTACCTGAATTTTTGGCCTTCAAATGAAGCGTGACGTCTGCAAATGTATGTCACCTTTTTTTTTCTTCAGAAACTCTTAGTGAATAATAACGGAATTTACATTGAAACGGATTTTTTTAATGGCTACTTCTCAATTTCATTGTAAACAAGTATTTGCCCACCGGAATTTGGCATAAAGAATCCTCTTTGCAAAATTGGTGCTCTTCAAAGAAAATATTTTTTCTCGCTACACACGAATATTTTCTGGCTCTCTCCGCAGTGATGGCGCTCAGGATGTTACTTAAAAATAGTCACTCCTGCCCCCCGGGGAATTTATGTTTTTGCAAGTCGGCATCCTCAATTTTATAACGCAGGGCGTTATCGTCGGTGGCCCTTGGTTCGGTGCGCAGGCTTCTTCCCCTTTGTGCTGTATTTCTTCCCGGAATTTCTCCGCAGCAAATTTATCCTTCCAGACGACCGTGCTCTTTCAGGTTCCAGTGAATACCAGTTCGTTAGGCAATGTGGAAATAGACGAAGGCGTGAAAAAAAAATCGTTGTAAAATACGAAATCCTTGGGCGTGTTATAAATAATTCACACGTATTCTTACCCCCAAAAAAAAAACAACTCTTTGCACCCTTTACGGGAAAGTTTGGCATACATCCTTACGAAAAATAATTTTACGTGTGATGGCAGAAAANAAACTCTTTGCACCCTTTACGGGAAAGTTTGGCATACATCCTTACGAAAAATAATTTTACGTGTGATGGCAGAAAATTGGTGGCGGGGAGAAATTACATTTGCGAATATTATATGCGTGCTAACCCGTTACATGTAAAGGAAGACGAAATAAAATTGGTAGCCTGATTTATTGCCAACGTATAGAATAAAAAATCATTTGGTCATAAAATTATTTTACCTTCAAAAGCCGAACTTTTGGGGAAAGTTTTCGGGGCAATATATGTTTAATATTCTGGGATAACGTGAGGGTTGATAAATTGCCAGGGTTTGTTGAGGGGAA
>NQII01001122.1:8670-44883 GCA_002778355.1 Clitarchus hookeri | reverse complement strand
TACACATCCCAGTGTAAAAATAAATCGAAAAAGAAAAATTATATCGCAAAATGCAATCCCACGATAAGATAAGAGCTATATGATGGAAAAACTGTTTTTTTATATATTACTTAAGCCGTTTTTACTATATTCTAAAGGAATAAGTGTCGCAAATTTATAATTGTCTTACAAGTTAATTGAGCATTTTCGGTAACAGTTTTTAGTTTATCCTTCCTGCATATTGTTTTAATTTAATAATTTTTCTTAGAATCATGGGTGGAATTGTTGGATACCTAATCAAGTTTGCTTATACAACACCAAATACTTCTAAAGAGTTAATGAAATAAAACATAACTAATTTCAGTTGTTATTAATTAAATATTCTGTTAATACGACGTTAATAGTGCTTAAGACGTTAGTTAACGTTATTTAAGTTAATTACATTTTACAGCTTTATAGAAACCAATAGAGAAAAACCAAGAAAATGCAATTGTACAAATATGTTTATACTTACTTTTGGAGCAAATATTTTATCAGAGTGGCGTATTTCTACCGAACTATTTCTTTCGTCGTAGATTTATGTGTATTACTGGGCCGAAATTTATCATGAAAAATAAAAATAATGAATATGACAAAATAATTTTTCCCAAAAGTTGGCAAAAATTGTTACACGTTACGCACGCTTAAGAGAGCACTTTTGAAATCAACCTTTGAAAAATGGCACTATCCCTACGTGCGTATCTTTCAACGGACAGACTGTGTGGCATGCGCCCTGCAAAGTTCGTTACGACGGAAGGAAAGTAGTTCCACGCTTTAACGTCAAATTAGAAATGTTAGGCAAACAGTTAGCTAAACAGTTGTGTGTATTGAAATAATGAATTTGGCGTTCTGTCTTTTTTAATGCATTTAAGTGCAAGAATTAGCAGACATGTAAAATATTTACGTTTCTAATAATTACGGTTTCATTTGGCCGACGCGTGAATAAAGTGATCAGGTCGATGACAGTGTTGATTTTACACATGGCGGAAGGATACACAATGTGCATTCAATGACACGTTAACCCAGTGCTTTCAAAACTGCCCGTGCTCAGTTTACCGCGAAGCGGAGGCTATATATATATGTAGGATTGCAATTTTCTTAGTTCCTCTATGCTGGCTTACAAAATTTAGTGCACTCCAGTTGACATATTACGAGTTGACTTACGCCTCATGTCCCCTTAATACGTGGGATTGTTTTCCCTCATACCTTACCAACCCGAAATTAAATTGCATTTTATAATGAACTGATTTATTAAGTAAATAACGTAGACAAAGTTGTATTTCATAAATGCCCAAAAAAAATTTTCAACTAATTTTCTTAGTTAATATAAATAAGTTACTCTTTGTGCTTATTTCACACAAAGCCTTATGCACACGGTACGAAGTAAAATATCGCAATTTTATACACGTCCAAAATTCGCGGGTGCTTCGACGCACGACGCACAATTGTGTAGAAATACACGCTTAGTTTAATGTCATTAGTTTTAACAGTGATCGTGAGATGGTAATTTACATTGCAAGCCATGATGTCTTCCCGTGATACCAAACCTTGGCGACCCGGGAGTTTTATTAATCTGACCCTAATCTGTTGAAGTTATCTGAAAGATTAATGCTTTTCAGGACCCTACTCACTTGGGCAATTGTGGCACCCTAGTAGATCTCAGAGCCAATGATCCGTATTTATTTACACCCTAGAAAATTCTTTGTACTTTAACAAGACAAACCCTTGGAAACCCAGTTGCCAAGAAAATCGCTTGTAAATCTAAAAATAGTTTTCTTGTAAAATCTGCAAAGCTTATATTTGCAATATTACAAATGACAGCCTTGAATCACATCTTATATCATTGAGAAGTGTACATAAAATTATCTTTTTTCCTTTGGAATACAAATGGGATGGATAAATAGCAGCGAGTAACTAAAAAAAAAATATATTTCAAAATATAATTAACAAAAAAAATTTTTGTTATCACGGTGAATAGAACTGACATACCTCGTTTTACCAGCCCTCTACCTTAACCACAAGACCAACTTCACTTATATATGAACCTTACTTGCTGTTACAAGTAGCTATAATATGTTAAAGAATTGATTTTATTAAGAAGAGTAAATTTATTTAATTTTAAGAGTTGGGCTTAGCTAGAAAAAAATAAGAGTTAATGAGTAATACGGTCACGTTTTATTGAAATTGTCGTTTTTTTTTATGATTATTTGAGTTGTTTGAAGAGCTTAACATTATTTAAACTTGCAATACATTTATTTTTAACGCACAACTACACTTCACATCACCCTTAGTTTTTGCACGAACAGCCATATACGGTTTTAGGTTGTTGGGTGTCCGCCATTTTCCTGAAGCTCGTGAAGACGGGTCATTACAGNACGAACAGCCATATACGGTTTTAGGTTGTTGGGTGTCCGCCATTTTCCTGAAGCTCGTGAAGACGGGTCATTACAGCACAAACATTTCTTAAGGTCTATTACAAACACGGCCCTTGTAGTTTCACAAACAAGTAGTTTTACAAATATTTTTACTGTTACAAGCATTTGTAAAATTACAAACAATTTCTCAGTAAAAATTTCCCAAAACATTTATTTTACAGTAAATTATAGCAAATATTAAATCAAGCCAAAATAACAAGTGGCACAATACGTTCACAATTCAATTAATTAAGCTACCGGACAAAATGAGACCCCATGTACTTTTCAGGTCATTTCCGTGCCATGATTGGAGTGTGAAATGTGTTTGTGACAATGCGAGAGAATGAGTTTGTGATTATATGGGGGGNGGGGGGGGGGGGTTCCAGAGTAGGCACCCATGAAGCGATGTGACAGTAATTGGGAACTGCGTGCCTTTCCGCTAGAACACCGACTGTCGGCAGTGACAGTTTGAAAAATGCCCGCGCGGTGTATGAGAGTGTGCGGCGGTTGAAAACAGACGAGCCTCGCTAGGGATTGCGCCAGACAACCTAAATGAGAAAACCCCCCTTCAGGAAATGCCGTTCAGGCTGTCGGGATCTCTCTCCTAAGACTCAAGAGGAAACTGGAGGACCCTTTATATCAACAAAGCAGCGAACCGGCCCGGCTTCGCCCAGTAACAATCTCGTTTTTACAGCAATACTTTGAAAGACAAATATGGTAACTGTGGGTTATCCTTAAAATATATACATACGCTGTAGACCTTTTTGAGAGCTACAATTCTGTCGTACATTAATTTGATGTATCTCTTTTAGATCAGTCAGCGCAAACCATGTAAGCACCATAAAAGCGGTTTTTTACTACTTGATTACAAACGNCGCAAACCATGTAAGCACCATAAAAGCGGTTTTTTACTACTTGATTACAAACGGTTCGACATTTCTCTACTAAGCTTAAATTAAATATAAATGTATTATACACCAATACCTTCCTAAATAAATTCTCTTAATGATGTTGAAAACCGTATCAAAATCCATCAAGTAGTTTAGAAGTACAAAGTGAATACACAGACAGACGCGGATAAGCGACTTTGTTTTATACTATTAAGAGGCTAGAGATGCGCTGACGGTCGGCATGAAATGTATGTGGCGAAGCGATCTACTGAAGATCGACTGTGGCTGCGCGTGTATCGATACTTTTCCCGAAATATTTATCACAAACTTGCACATGTATGCATTAGAGTGAAAAAGTGAACTGATAAACTTAAATTTTCAACTTTGTTGGAAATGAAATTATTAGTTTTAAGCATTGCGTTACATGTGATCATAACTCAAAATTAGGAGCGTCACTTCTCAGTTACAATTTTCATGAGGAATTATTATGACAGTGTTAATTTGACTCATATCATTCGATAGATCGAATATGTTCGCAAGCTGACCCTCAAGAAGAAACTATAAGATNTTTGACTCATATCATTCGATAGATCGAATATGTTCGCAAGCTGACCCTCAAGAAGAAACTATAAGATAGAGTTAAAATAGATTGTGTTACATGCCAAGAAGATCTCTCTAACTCCATCAAAATACCTTAAGTAGTTTAAAATACTGTTCTTGATTTTATGTTTTGTGAATTCGCACACTTGGTACTTGTGGATATGATGGGGTGGTGGAGGTGTGTGAAAATTGCGGTTCTGTGATTAAGACACTTTACATTAAATTATATATTTAACCGGGTACTTGGTCAAATTATAATTTTTCGTTAAGTGACAAAACATTGGTTATTGCCGAACTTAAGGTTTAGTTGAAAAAAAAAATGAAGTTTCGCAAGTGGCATTCTCAAGTAGTGGCTTCCACCGGTAATAGCTTAGTCACTGTTATGANGAAGTTTCGCAAGTGGCATTCTCAAGTAGTGGCTTCCACCGGTAATAGCTTAGTCACTGTTATGATAACCGCACTTAAGAAAAACTGGTGAAATTAAGAAGTTTACTGACGCAGAAAAAATCTAACGTCGAGGGACTGAATCCTTGAATAAGAAATTTCACTGAAACTTAAAACAGTTCGTTCTCTTGCAACATTAAACGACGAACTTTCAGCCCACTCAAAAATTACGAGCGTTCAAAAAAAAAATTCGGTGTTTTAGCACAAAATATAAGGCAAGGTAGCCGTAACACTCTACGTCATACGGGAAAGGTTAAAAACGGGGTTTCCGTCTCATTATTCTTTAGCAAATGGCCAGCAAAATGTAAAGCTCTAATGCTCCGGCCTTGTAGCACAAATTTGGCACATATGAGAGTCGAAGCAACGGAAAATATACCTACTCTAGTTAAAGCAGTTCACTACCTACGATAATCCAGAACAAACCTGACAAGAAGTAGTTGCGGATAACTGATAACCCCACGGCTAAGAGGTCGTCACGCTCCAAAAGAAAACAGCAACATCGATTATAGAAAAAAAAAAACCAAATTATAGGTTTTTTGATGTTCCGACACCACTAACGGTATTATGATAATAATTTACGTTTGATTGATTACGTAGCCGAATGACGGAGTTCACTGGAATCGAGACGTTGAATATTTTGAATAAGCTAATATTTTTTAACGAAAAGAAAAATAAAGATTTAAGAGCGACGTGCTCTAACAGTGGTTGCCTCTGTTCTAGATCGTTCGAAGCTTAAAAATATCTCTCGGGACTCACTGGTGACGAAGCTTGTCGACTCTGGAAAATCCACTAATTGAGGTGCTGAATCTTTGTAGAGTATTCCATTCACGCTTAAGAAGTTTGTTCTCTTGCTGCAGAAAATCTTTAACTTGCAGTTTACTAAGTATAAAGAGCGTGCGACTTAAATCACAATGACGTAGTTATATATACATACACACACATAAACTGGCCGCAACTAAAAAATTTAAAATTTCGTCCCTCACGAATGCATTGAAAATGAGCCTTCATATTCTCTCTTCAAAAATGGCTAGTGAAAAGTAAATATTCTGAAAGGCCGCACGAGTTTGACCGACGCCTATGAGTCTCAGGTAACCACTTCGCTACTACGGAAACAAAAACCAAACCCCACCACATTAATCAAGGTAGTAGCAAACCTACACTATTATGGGAACACCTAGACGTGAAACAGTCGCGGATAAAAAGCGGAAACCACGCTATGAGGACGTCGATCTGCTAAATAAACAGAAGAAAATATAGGTAAACCCAAAAATATAGGTTCTTAAGTTGGCCGCATGGGTAGGCCGTCGAATGGCGTGCAGATCTCCAGCAGAAAACGTCTTATTGAAAAAACCGTACAACGTGTCTGAGTGAGGTCTGCTTACGAATAGCATTTAAGAAACGTAACGCATATGTGTACGTTTTTCAATTCCTTCATTTATCTCGAAAGCATATTTTTGTTATAGAAAAAGGCTCAAACAGGTGTTGTAGTGGTCCTTTTTTGTATAGACATTCCGGTACAACAAATTAAAAAAGAAATAGGGACGTGCATACAACGTTTATTTTTATTATTACTTCACGAAATGGTTGGGTCTCCGCTGAAAGTCTCATAGAGGTGCGTTATAGACTGCAAGAAATTCACGTCAGTTCAGTGCATTGCGCGTAGGAGCGATGATAGAGTTGATGCGCATATCTCGGTCGTCCCTAGTGCTCCCAAGCTTTTAGGCCTCAAACGTGCAAAATTCCTTCAACCAGGCTAGTGCACTGCCTGACGACCGTTAACAATATTAATGGTATAATCTTGAAGAAGTCTCCCTGGCGCGGACGTTCTCNTCTCAGTTTCACATGGGCCACGGTGGCCTAGTGGCCAGACTACTTGCCTCACACCTAGGCGAACCGGGTTCCATTCCCGGCGGGGTGGCCTCCGGACTTTCGCAAGTGGGGATAGTGTGGACGATGCCAATGGTCGGCGGTGGTTTTATCGGGTATCTTCCGTTTTCCCCCGCCCTTGAATTCCAGCGCTGCACCATACTCACCTCACTTGCCCCTCGTCGGCTCTCAAGACCTCGATGTTAAGAGCCGCCCAGATCTCTGCACTGCACTCAGTGCTCAGTTAATGATCATCAAAGTTCGCATCACGTCGTTTTGTTTTTCGAAACATTTGTAGTGTAATACTACAGTTCTTTTACAGACACCACTAAGGATTATATTTTCATTACGTAAAGATACTCCCAATTTGTTTAAGTTACTTGCAATATTTTGCTGTTTTTTTAGAAGCGTGAGTCGAAAATGCTAAGCTTCTTTAATGAGATTAGAAAGTAGAGCTTGAAGTGATAAATAATTCGACCCTGCTTCAAAATTGTTGTTGTTCATTTGTTTATTTTTGCCACATATGCTTTAAACGAGTAGAATAAGGCGGGATGAATTGTACACTACATTTAAAGTACATTTATATCTACAAATGGCGCACACATATACGGTTTACCCGGAAATGAAAATCGGTGCTTGTATTCCGAAGTCGCTTTATAACCTCTGCTAAGGAAATCAATTTTTTATTTTTTTTTGCTTTTTATTTCGGGTAATATTAAAGAAAAATTTCCTCGAACTTCTCTATGGGAGTTCCAAAACTTTCTCCAGGGCGAAATAAAACTTCTGGCGGAATATGGGAGAACGATTAATCATTATTTCATTCACTTTTGTTCTCATGTCTTGAAGATAACAGCATTTGGGTCACCGCCCTAACGACACCTAATCAGCCCTGAACAGGATTTGAAAATCTTTCGAAGTTGGGAATTCCAGATAGTTTTTCATTCTTGGTACAAGCTACTGGAGTTTAACATAACGCATGTGAAATAATTTTTAACTTATTTCGATAACGCGGATGAGTTTCTTTTACGTACACTCATAAAAACTTTCTTTTTTTTTTTTAACGGCACGAAAGGAAAAATAAAATTTTCTATAAATGAATCTATATATAATTATCCGCAGAGAAGAAAATATATTACTTATTTAACATTATTTTCGTCCGATTAATCCTTTTTTAATAATTGCTTATAACCATGATTTTTTTCTGTTTCCGTTTCATACAAATGTTTTAGACAAATGTGGTCTATAAAGCAAGTAAGCAGAAATTAAATAATTTTTACTGTCAACATTGCTGTGATCTATTTCATATACGTGTGTATGTGGGATGTAATTTGCAATTCAGTAATTCAGCAAATTAGCGTCTGCAATTTTGTCGTCAATAAAATAAACTGAAACATGTAGACTATATAATCTAGTGATTTTAGAACTAAATTCGTTTCTATAGGTGGTAAAAGTACAGTTTGTTCCATGCTAGGTACCGTTACAAATTTCGTCTAATTCTTCGACAGCCGTTCGCCTAAGAGAGTTGCACCAAGGCAAAGGTTTTTTTTGTACATCAATGTACACCGGTTCATGACGTCATTAAAAGCAATTAAACTCTCGAGGGTTACACACATGTGTAAAATAATAGCATTGGACCCACTGTTTTCTCAAAGACTGGGGATCACTGAATTCTGGAACAACCGTTCGCGTATTTAATTTCGCGATTCGAAACAATAGCGTTCACGGTTTGTTTTCCCATCTTAAGTAGGTTTTATTATTTTGAATTAAAACCATTTAATATATAGGTTTTTTTAAAGGATTAACCTCCCTTGCGAGTTACTGTAGGACATAGGTCGTATAATGTTGCCAATCGCACAATGATAACTGCACTTAAGAATAACTGGTCATATTAAGAAGTTTACTGACGCAGAAAAAATGTAACGTCGGGGGTCTTAATCCTGGAATAAGATATTTCACTCAAACTTGAAACATAACGTAACATAGCTGACAAAACAGGATATCCATGCGTGTTTTTGGCACACAATATAAGCACTGCTGGCATGGGAAGTGAGTTTATAGTCAGCTTGATTGTTCCAGATACAGCTTGTACTGCAAATTAATTGCAAGACTACTATTTTAAAAATTACTAGTCTATCCGTTTAAGTTTCCTTACTTCTGATGGGCTGCCATTCCACAATTTGTGCACCTAATTTGTTTTATAGCTCCTTAAATATTATAGACAAAAATTAGTATTACAGGAAGCGCTTCCTTACAAAATGGCATATACCTCGTAGCGTTTGGAACTGTAGTTGAGGATCAGTCTGAATACAACTTGCTTTTGAATGCCATCTCGAAATTAAATCCAAAGCGTCTATGGACTAATATAAACCATAAATCCTTGTAACAAAATGTTGGGAAAGTTCATCGAATATTGTTAAATTTAAGTTAAAGTTAAGCAAAACAACGCACAGAGTTTGTAGCTTTACTTCCCTTCTTTGGTTACAAGTTGCATATCACGCAGGCGAACGGAACTAGCGCCGTGCGGAGGGCCCCTGCAACTAGGACACCATAAATGGGGGATAAGCAATTGAGTAGTAAAGGCTGCCAGAAGTGATTTCATTTTATTCCCGACCACTCACAAACAACAATACGGGTGATGTAGGTCTCCACGTAATTTCATTGGTGGCCTACGTGCAAGCAGTCGCCACACGATACGCTGGTTCCGTTCGCCTTCGTGATAGGCAACCTGCCGTGCATGCAGGACTCTGAATTTGCGGACTCCCGGCGCTGTTTTTCTAACTTGTATTAAAATTTAAAAATACTGTATGGCCTTCTTAAAAATTATGTTACAAGGGTTTGTTGTTTACATTAGTCCATATACACTGTAGTTTCAATCTAGAATCGTTATTAAAAAAAACATCTTGTATGCCGCTGTAGGCAGAGATTTTTTAAAAATGTTTGTTTTAAAAGTGGTCGCTTTATCGTGAACGGCCTCTAGCTACAGTCGCGGTACAGCGTGAGAACGCAATGCCAGGGAATAGGGCGTAATTACCCCTCACGTCACACATCCCCTCTGCAATGCCTCTTCCCAACCCTTACGCCGCAGCTGAGATACAGCGATGATAACGCAATATATAACAGAGGCGAGCGACCCGTCAGGGCATATCGCCCTCTCGCTGGCTGGAAGGGCTGGCCTGGTCTGGCCTGCGTTGCCCTAGAAGCCGCCGGGATATACGAGGAGCACATCCCTACCCTGACGACGTAGGACAACTGCCGACCTGCCCTGACACGTCTACCATGGCCGGCCACAATCAATGCAGAAGTAGAGTGGCTTGCAATGGAACATTTCGCCTGACTATACAAAGTTCACACTTGAAAAATGTTAGAAAAGTACAGTTTGCGTTTGCGATGAAAAAAAAAAGGGTAGATTTTGTAACACTGGCAAATATTTTGCGAGGTTTTATACATTTAAATGTTTAAAAAAAAAAAGCCTATTCTTTAGAGAGTACATCTAACCAATAGCACCCTTTCATCAAGCAAGATGATCATAACAATTACTCCGATTATATGTAATGAAATTTTTTATAATGTTTGTAAATATCTATAATAATTAATTTATTTCAGCAATATATAGTTATAATTTTTATAAATGTTGTCGGTTTGCATAAAATGAAATATTTAAAATGTTAGTAAAAATTTTTTAATAATTTCATTACATACAATTAGAATAATTATTATTGTGATAGTTTTACTTGCTAAAGGGAAAATGGGGTAGGGAATTTTTAAATATGTGCTTCTTAAAGCATAGAGAATGTAAATAAGCATACATTTTGTTTAAAAAACAATCATCAATATTTAATTTTTTTAATACCTTAAAAAGTAATTTTTACTTAAAATATGGTTTACTAATTAAAAGTGTATGTTTCTTGTTTCTATGCAACTGAAATGGTACTTTTATGACATTTTTGGCAGTGTAGGTACAACTTTTTAATAAAATCTGCGTGTTTTAAAGTCGGGCGAAGTGGTTTATTGGAATCCATTCCATTCTATAGGCTGTTCACGGTAAAGTGAGTACTTTTGGGGCCCCAGGTACTTTCTTTCCTTATCAGCGATTTCTATCTTTCCACCATTTTTTAAAATAAACATTGCCATGCAAGTAATTAACTTAGTAAATATATTTTTACGGGACTCGAAAGTTAACGTCTAAGGCTGCAATAACATATATTTATTTATTATTATTCCAAATGAGAGAGCTTCAAAAAGAGTTCACGTTACCGTGAATAACCTATACTTTTACATTAACAGTTGGTGTGTGATACATAGAGCCAGTGTTTATTTGTACTAGAAATAATCTGAATATAGGCTGTTCATGGTTAACTGAGCACTTTTGAAAGCTCGAACATCTACATTTCTTCTCATTTCGTATCCGTCCACTGTATGTATGATTAACATTGTCATGGATATCGAGACTTTTTTTGGAAAGTTAATTGGTTTAATAATATGCGAATTTGTGCACTAATGTGTATGGAATCAAAACCCTCAGACATCAGAAGCTTTAAATTTACATTATTAAACTCTCATTCCAACGCCAGGTCTTAGAAGAGTCTTCATAAATTCGCTGCCAACATAACTGCAAGTCTGCGCGCTAGTGTATACTAGGTATGCATATACTGAAGCCTCTCGGCCTTCGTAATTTTATATTTTTACGTAGGGCTCTTAGCCAGATGGCCATCCCGCGCTACGACCACCCAATCGGAGGGGGAGAGGGGTAAAGCCCTCTCATCGCAGGTGGCCCAGCCATTCATCTGAGGTAACCAAATCCAAAGCCCCAACCTGATTCACAAGTACCGCGGAGAACACCCTACCACGAGGTTCTGAGATACCAAGCGTGTGGTTTGGCCGGGGTTCTATTCATACCCGTAGTGTCTTACCAGGACACAACCGGAGAGGGTTGCCGCTCACCGCCCGGCCTTTCTTTGAGAGGGGGGATCTCTCCAGACCTCCTCTAGCATACAGAGTTATGCTAGTGTATACACAAGTTCCCGGTGGAACCGACGCTGGCCTCACCAAACCTCCCCTCCTGGTGGCCGATACCTATTAAAAGGTTAAACCAGAAGCACTCCTTTCTACTGTACGTTAATCTCCCACAAACAAAAAGCTAAATCGGCTCTTTTGTATCGCAGGGTAACACCGGGAACTTGCGTTTTTGAAATCCGCCATGCTGGGCCGAACAGAATCTAATTGGAAAACCTAGTGACTTTATTCATGCATACCTAACGCGTACTAGGCGAGTCCTTCTTTCACGCGAAATTAAGCATGGCGGCATACCCTTAGCACAAACACGGCCCAGTGCGCTCGCGTAAGGGACTGGACTTAGATTTGGGGGACAAGCGTTAAACCAGTATTGTTCCCCGCCTCCTCACCCACCAAGAGCAAAGAGCATAAAACTGTACCACACTGCAGACTTTCCGAACCGTGACATTCATGGATGTCGGTAGGAAGCAATTCATGACCAGTATCCAGACGGGCAGGAAGAGTTTCCCCGGGTTGAGCCGCTGACGCTGATGCTAGTGTATACAGCAGCATATATGTAGATGTGGGCAAGGTTTATTTTCTCAACGGTAATTTTCAAACTTGAACTTAAACAGCCTTTACCATGGACCACCAAACTTAACATCCGGGGCGCGATATCCGGAATCAATGACTGTTCACGAAACAGTCTGTGTATATAACGCCGATACTACGCAAACGCAAAATCCGCTTTACTTTCGCCATCGGTAGCTGTCTACATGAGATGCCATTTCCTTACGTTAATTACCTATGGAGATGTCCGGTAACTTCGGCACTAGATATGCGCAAGCAAAAATACAATACGGCAAATCTAGAACAGCTCCGTTGTTTCGAAATATAGCTAGTCCCGGGATATTTCATCTCATTATCGCTGCCTTGAGTGATATCTCAGAATACGTTAACGTGCTACAGCGAAGTGCCGGTGCAGTTCATTCTGGTGCAGGAGATCTCGGTGGCCGAGAAGGTGACCCTTTGTTTCACAATGAGCTGCTGTTTACCGTGAAATATTCCCTGTTTGTAAGTTTGCTACTTAGATACTTCATCCGCAGCTACTACCTGAAAATAACTTTCCGTCAAGTTGCTGATGGGCGAAGACATTTTATCGGACAGGAGTTGCATTTTTTTTTTCAATACCGTAGTTATTATTTTTAATGTTATTTTGGTGTTTATTTACTATATCTCAGAACAAACTCCATAAGAGTCATTCTTCCACTCACCAATACTGAAATGCCAGTACTGTTCATCTCGTCTCCCCGTTCTGCCATCTTGTTATCCACATACACAGACGCGTCCACCTGCTGTACGAACCTTTCGTCATTGGCTGAAAGTCAACAGTGCATTGAAGAGTTATCTCTCTCCCAATAGAAGTATTTGAGGTGTTTAGCGTCTTTTCAAGTATTTTTCATACATGTATACAAAACGTGCCGATTTATGCGGGAAGTAACCAGGGCGTTTACAAACCTCCCCATAAAACAAAACTAAAAGTAGATATGAACACATGTCTTAGGTATGGCGAGATTTATTGAACACTTTAAACAGATATTTGTGTTTAGTTAAAAAATATATATTTGAAGAGACGATAGCCATAATATTGATGTAGGCTGTTTAATCAACGCTACCACATATGTATATTACTGAACAAAGAAATGGAAAAATATAGAATGGATGACGCGTTCCGCATAATGTTATCAGACGCACCTCTTCCACCCCCCTGCCAGCACCCTCAGTAGACACGTGCCGCGAGACACGTGCTGCTACTCCAGGTCGGCCTTAGAGGGCAGACAAGCAATTAACACGTGCCAAGGTTATGCCATGTTAAACCAGCAAATCACCGACGCACCGAGGAACACGAGAGAACATGGACACGTATCGAAGTTATGCCTAGTTAAGAACTGCCGAGAAAATGCAGAGGTCAGCTAGAGTTTCGCCGATGCAATTCTAGTTTGACAAGTAATAAGGGCTGACGGTGTTCGGACGTAGGGCCGTAGGCCACTCCTCCTCCTCCCCAACGAGCAGGACACGTGTGAGTATCGGGGGGAGGGGGACCAAGATAGGTTTAAAGCCAACTTGCGGGACAAGGAGGGGATCAGTTGGATCAGTCGTCACGCCGAGAGGATAGAGGATCAGTCGTATCGAAGCCGGAGTGTTAGCCGCGAAAGAAGGACGCCAGCTGTATCCACCACGCCAAAGAGAACAACCTAGTGCCTGTGAAAGGCCGCCCAACTTACCGGACCTCAACCTCCCGCCTGAACACCCAGAACTACCAATACAGCTAAGTACCAGCATCGTAACTCAGGGACGTTCCCCACTGCGTCGGAAACGTTAGCACGAGTACTGTAATCTGCCCTTAAGGCTCCCAACTCGCAAGATACCATCTCGGAGTTAAATGTAAAAGTGTGTTCTTTTGAACCAAATATATCATGAACGGAAACACTGAGAAACCAAGTTATTGTTTACCCTTATCCAACATCCCAGGCACCCATAGTCTGTGCCTAGTAAAGGCAACTCGTACCCTTCGAGTTACTCTGTATACCACAGGGGGCGAGAAGCATCATGGGTATGAAGAAGACCTCACAACAACACACGAGTAGAGAAATGTGCCCACTAGATCAGAATCTCGAACGTCAAACTTCCATAACAACTGCGCCTTGCTACAGCCCAATTCANAAGAAATGTGCCCACTAGATCAGAATCTCGAACGTCAAACTTCCATAACAACTGCGCCTTGCTACAGCCCAATTCACTTCAGTTTGACGAAAAATCATGGTGCCACTGCTGTGACTTAAACGAGTGCTGAAATTGTAGTCAAAGTAAGTGGGGGGATTTTAGACGGCGTATAACAGCTGAGGTCTTCGGTGGCTATTGTGGTTAAGTTAGGTGGGGATCGAACAACGAATTAGTGCAGTAGAAGGGGGGGTGGGGGAGGGAGATAATGCCTCTTAAAATTCTCATTTGAAATTCTCACTTGTCGAAGGCAACGTACGGAACGTTTCCTACATGCGAAGCTCCGGGTTTGGCTTCGCCGAAAATCGTACCCGGCCATCCGTAGTGGGAGGTATAGACTGTTCACGGTAAACTAAGCACTTTTGAAATCAACCACTGAAAAAAATTACTTCCCCATAACTCCTTCTATCCTACTGTTACACACCGGCATGCGGGCTCCCAGTTAAGTTGGCAGCAAATTAAGTAAAGCAGTTCGAAGTCTTGTTTCCATATTGTGAGTGTAATGTAATTTTTATTTTATTTTATATACATCACAGTACAAACTGGTATCTTAGTAACACATTTTTACTTAACCAATGGATGAATAAAATTTGTAAGTCCGTTATTAAGNCAGTACAAATTGGTATCTTAGTAACACATTTTTACTTAACCAATGGATGAATAAAATTTGTAAGTCCGTTATTAAGTAAATGTTTAATATGGCGGACAGATATAAAATGTTGAAAAAAGTAGATCTTTAAGCGTTTGAACACTATATCATTGNTAAATGTTTAATATGGCGGACAGATATAAAATGTTGAAAAAAGTAGATCTTTAAGCGTTTGAACACTATATCATTGCGGATCTGCCATTATGACATGCAGCGAGCGCCTATTTTTCGCAATGAACATATTTATCTATATTATCGTTTCCCTATTGAATTGATAACTTTTAATNGCAGCGAGCGCCTATTTTTCGCAATGAACATATTTATCTATATTATCGTTTCCCTATTGAATTGATAACTTTTAATCACAACCAATAAATACTGATGAAAAATTTGCTATATTAACATTTAGAGAATTACTGTAACGTAACGAAACCAGCATTACTTTACATCGCACCTCACAACTGGTAGTTTTGGTGTACAATTTGGAACACAGCCATAATTACCACACACGTACGTTTTTTTATATTTTAGATACCCGCTTATCTGTAAATACCAGTTTCCTGCAATGAGCAAATTGCGCTATAACTCAGTTGGCTGAATCATAAGAAATTCAAACTAAGCTACGACATTTAAAGAATTCATGCACTTGTTAAATTCCTGCACGGCATATGTATTTTATAAGTGTTGTGTTTTTCTCAGAAGTTAATCGGAAATATCTCATATACTTTTCTAATCTAAACTTAATGTGATAATCACACACACACATGTGTCCTCGACTTAAATGGGAATAAATCACGGCGACCCGTAGTACTACACAGAGTCTAAGTTAATTTGTGATCGAAGTCTCTAAGCTCTGAAATAATTTTCCAGAATTTCTCTCATCGCTGGTGTTGCGACTAAAATCGGAAATATACGAAAAGAGGAAACGCGAGCTGCTTGCAACCATCCGGTAATGATTGGGGATAGCGTCGATTTTTACGCACAGATTTCCACGTGCCTCATCATGAACGTAGCGAAGCGTGATTGGGTAAATATTGTATCCCGTGCCTCTGAATAGTACGGGTTAATTCAAACTTCAAAGCCATCCCGTACACAGGCAAATGAATGTATACCAGACACGGTGCCGATCGTTCATCTCACAGAAATGTTTCCATCACTTATTAATCAGGTCCCGATTTTAAATTTTGACTGGGATGTTATTAAATTGGCGTAATATAAGTTTATACGTATAACCGTATTTGCAGACATATTTTTCTGTGAGCGCACACATTTAACTTTTGCAAACTTAACACATTCTCCAAATAATAATTTGATATTATATTTTTGCTTTAAAGTCGCTGGTTAGATACAAATATTAATTTACGCAGAGTAACTAATTTGGATTATATTTAAGAAACGTGTAATTCAAAACGAAGCTGAATGATTTAGATTTATTCCCACGAATTTATTCGTTGTGTGAATACTTTTAAGTGACCAACCATCATTTGCTTACCGAGACTGATATTAACAACGAACTTACCCGCGCGATGCTTAATGTTTACTCACCACACCACATGAAGACAAATGTCGAGTTGGTATCGCGCTGACCAGTTAAAAACCCTTGTCACAGGTTCATAAGTAAAGCATGCCAACGTTCTGTTGGTAAAGTCGGCTATACGAGAGGTTTTGTGTTCAACGTACTCCCTCAAACGTGCGTTCTCGTAACTATGAATTGAATTCAACTTAACATGACTCTCGGTGAAGTAAAATATTTTGTGAGGGCCACAAAGTATTGTGGCGGTAGATTGCCGATACGTGAGACAGGCTCTCGTTCTCGACTTCCTTCGGTGGAACGCCCTTTCCGACGGAATAGAGCCCCTCCCGGAGTGTGAATAAGGAATATTTGGGTTTCGGGTTTGCAAAGCAATGTGGTAAAAGAATTTCGTTTTTACAATATAAATCGCGGTTCGAAATTATAGAGTTTCTTTTCAAGGCCCCAAAGAAATTATTACACACATATCATACATGGCCACTAAAGTATTGATACAAATTTATGAATTAAAAACCCTACAAAGATACATAAATATTATATTATAAAGCAAAACCTATGCATTATACAATTTGAAAATTTGATTTGCATTGTTTAAACTTACAATATTAAGAGGAATGAAAAACCCCGTAGGGTAATTAAGTATGCATTTTATAACAAGATTTTAGGTAGCCGTTCCTCCCCCTATTAGGAAAGGAGTCCCGTCCTAGCAAACTCACTCTCTGCTTCTCTCCCCAAAAATCGAGAAGTAATTCTTAATATCTCCTCAGCGGCCAGTTCTAGAACATTTTCCTTAGCCCATGAATTGTACACAGCGCACCATGGTGACGTCACATGCTGCACGCACACCTACAGACGACCTTGAAGACAGCACCTGATTGTGAAAAGGGGAAGGGGAGGGGCGACCAAACAAGGAAGCCGGGCGAGGTGGCGAGCACTCAGTGCCCTGCCAGCCACCGACACCTGATGGTTGCCTGATGCCGCGGCCGCAATTGAAANCCCGCCGACAACAGCGGTGGCGCGAGAAAGTCCGACTGGGCACTCGGACACAGGTAAGACGCCGCGTTCATAACGTAAGCAATCAATCTACGTACATATCGTAGAAACAGCGGCTTGTGGCACGGGTTTTCTTAAAGGTAGGTAGGTGCTCGTGGCTGATGTCACCCCGTTACAGTATTTAGCTTGTTTTCACCTTGGCAAATTATTTTTTGTTGAATACACCATTTCTTATTGTTCACCACTAAACTTTTAAGTATTATATGACTGATTCATGTTCAAACATTTAAACTTTTGTAACCACTAAAAATTTATTTCGGGGAGCCTACAAGAAATGGGTTGACCACATGAACGTTTGGCATGGTGAATACCAACAAAACACATTTTGCCACCAATATATATATATATATATATATATATAAGTGAAATAAGGCTTAAATATTTTTGGACGTTAAATATCACATGCGCAAAAGAATTGCAAATATTAGGGTTCCACCTGCCAAGCGCTTGAGCTGCGTAGCAGTGTGTTTGAAATCCTGTTTTTTTTTACGAAACCATAAAACGTATGTATACCTGCGCAAAGGTATACCCAAGACGAGAACGGAATTGGCACTTTAATGTTACCATGGATGCTGTAAATATTATTTTGATTCCCTTCAATATAGTTAAATGTGACATCTTCAGACTGTCGTGTGTGCCTCGAAACATACTAGCCGGACACGCGTCAAACTACGAAAGGTGCCTCTATTGAACTTAGCTACAGACTTGTCGTCAATAGAATGATAGAGTCACCGCTTAAAGTCCCATGGGTACAGGCAGCGCTACGAAAACACTGCACGCCAGTTCATAACCCGGCGCGTAGTGGCGATGGCGCTCTTATAGAGCGTGCCAATGTAACCTTTATAGCTCGCGCTCTTCTCGGCTAAAAAACAAAAAAAAATGGAGAAAAACGATGCAGGCAGGCGGTACTTAAAAAAATATTAACTGCTTTTGTTCGCGGGAGGTGGAGAACATCGGACATTGTTCCATTGCAAAAGTTATTCCATACTTCTTTGCAATTAAAGAAGGCAAAAAAATAAAAAATTCGTATGAATTTATGAGTTGCTTAAATAACTAGTGTTCAGTGTTTTAATTCAAGGAGCAAAATTAGAGATCATGCTTTTTCTCTGAAACCACACAAATTGTTTAAATAAATGTCATTCCTAAATTGTATAGAAATACGGGCTAAGATAAAATAATTAAGCTAAGCAAAGTCGCTGACATTTAGGAGAAAATAACTTAAGATTCTACTTCCCATTTTCGTGTGCGAAAAGTAATTGTAAGAGAGAAAAGAGCTTTTCAAAAATTATCAGTGACAACGTGAAGATTTGCAACCATGTGGAAGCCTTTTTGATTATTTGCAGGCAGGAGGAGAATGTAAGGAGTTTAATGTATCCTGCTGTCTCAGAGGTTGAAAACGAAAATTTTATGGAGAGCCGTTCGTGCCTTTCTCTGCAACTATAAACGACATCAGTTTACATCGCTCGACTAACAGTTCTGTAGATTATTCAGAGATTCTTGAAACAACAATGTATCCTTGTTACAATTACGAAAAGTACAGTTTGGTGGTTTCTTTAGAGAATGGAATGACAGTGTGTAAAATAAAGTTTACTGTATGGACGTGTAATATGGTTCTGAATTAAGTGCTCTCATTTTAAAAAATTCGTTATTTTAATCATTATTGGCTACAAATTAATTGTAACATCTTGCAGAGAGTTTGTATAAATAAAATACTAGTAAATATTTATTCTTAACACTTTGTATTTTAATGCATTTTTTCGCTTTAATTTCATTGCAGTTTAAGCTGTAATATACTGCATGTTTCAGTAAAAGTGTGCAAAAATTAAACTGAGAGTAGTAGACGCATTACGGAACATTTTGAGTTAGGGGACGTGCGATCCGCGAAGCCAGCGAACGTAGACGTGGGGTTGCAAATGTCAAACACGAATTCAGGTGTACGTGTATTACTGACTTTGCGTGTGTGTCACTGACAGGTAGTACTGTGCAGGACCATTCCATTGACGGACCGGTGCTAACGTACCGCATCACGTAACATTTTGAGATAGGGAACGTGTGGTCCACGAAGCCAGCGAAAGTAGACGTGGGGTTGCAAACGTCAAACACGAATTCAGGTGTACGTGTATTACTGACTCTGCGTGTGTGTCACTGACAGGTAGTACTGTGCAGGACCATTCCATTGACGGACCGGTGCTAACGTACCGCATCACGGAACATTTTAAGATAGGGAACGTGCTGTCCGCAGAGCCAGCGAAAGTAGACATGGGGTTGCGAACGTCAAACACGAATTCAGGTGTACGTGTATTACTGACTTTGCGTGTGTGTCACTGACAGGTAGTACTGTACAGGACCATTCTATTGACGGACAGGTGCTAACGTACCAGTTTGCAACACGCAAGAGTCGCTCCAGGTTTTGCGTCTGTCGTTGATAAAGATTCGCACTGTGGCGATGTAAGGGACGGAAGCGCTACCTTCTAGACGACGGGTGAACCACAAACACATCTTGGGGTCGTCGACATGTTTATGCCCGTATCTCCTTTCGCTGGTTTCGCAGACACCACACGTTTCTTGATTAAATCTCTATCGTTGTTCGAATGGCTTTTGCATCTGGCACATGAATTGTCGATCAAAAGAAGTGGCAAGCTTGAAGAAGTGACCAAGACATCGTAACTGCAAATAAAGCTCGGATTCAGAGAGAGAGAGATAGAGATACAGAGAGAGAGAGAGAGAGAGAGAGAGAGAGTGTGTGTGTGTGTGTGTGTGTGTTTATAGAATGCTGTGGTTTGATTGAAGACCAACCAATACCCGGTTTTGGAAATACGAATACCGTAAATACAGCAAAAAGCGTTTAAAAATCCTCAAACCTCAATGCACCTTGTTTAAAGAATGATTGCCAGCTACCGCCGCACGCCGCGGCAAGAAGTCTCCAGTTGTGGCATTAATTCAGGCGGTGCAACAAATCCTGCATGCTGCATACCAATTTTAAAGAGAATGTTAATATCAAGCCACGTATATCAACACGCTCCGTGCAGCGGCCCCTTAACCCAGTTTCATTTCTGCCCGCTTTTGCTAACTACATTGCGAACATATTTGCTCAGTTGCACGATGAACATGTTATCTTGGGGCAGACAGCCGATTCTCCTGTGCGAAATTTTTCGCTCTTTTGTGGTCTCGCTGCTGTAGCTTATACTCACTGCACACAACGTCCACTAACGTGCAGGTTGAGTTCATGAGTACAGTACATTCGAGCCCACTTCCGGTGCAGCCGTGACTTAAGAAATGAACATATCACGTAGCTACAACAAGCGAAAACCGGTTAACCTTGTAAAACTACTTTTGACACAACAATAACGTTTCCGGGATGTGAAATATAAAACTTTATTCAAAATTAAAACTTGCGAATTTTAAACCATGCGAATTATTATTGGCTATTTTAATATAACAAAATTAATAAACGTTTGGTTTACAATGGGAAACATAAAAATAAATAATTAAAAATATATTTGATTTTATTTATCTTTATTGACAAAGTGAATATTATGTTGGGTATTAGTCTTGTTATATAAATGAATAATACTATTATTCCTCCAAGATATGTTAGAAATAGGATATATGCAAATCAGAATGATTTATATATTATTCTTGTTATTATTGAGATAATTACTGTTTGTATAATAATAATCGTTCCTATGGAGATTTAATGTTTTATTAAAACGAAAATTATATTAAAAAATATATTTGCTGTAATTATTATTTTAATTCAAAGGATAGTTTAAAATTAAAAAAAGTAGTTTTGGGAAAACTATTTATAGTATATGCAAAAATTTACCTACGGAGGACAAAATATTGGCCTGCGTGTTTACCAGTCGTCAGCCAGTGGCGACAATAAAAGAAAAGTGTCGTAAGACTCGACTGTACGGCGGAACTTTAATCTAGCTGGCGCACCAGCGGTTAACTGACCAACTGGTGGTGTTCTCGCAGATTACAGGGCTCGCCGAGATGTGGAAAAACGCATTGCAAGCAACTGCAGACGCCATTACGTTTGAGATATCAGACACGAAGCACGTGAAAGGAAAGCGTCTACTTTTTCTTCTTCCTTTCTAGGTTCTCTAGTTTCGTTCATCAGTCAGGCAGGGCCAGTTGCAGAGCTGGGTTTCTCGAGAACTGGTCTTAATCTAAATCGCGGTTTTCTTTTGTGTGCTTGACATTTTCATGCGTATATGTGTGTTAGGATGTGTGTTCGTGTGTACATTACAAAACCACCACTATATGCCGTTCACGTGCATGGACTTTGTGTATTCCTCCGCCGTTTGTAAAATTATCAATACCACGGGCTTGCTCACTTTATTAATGCGCCGCTCAAATAACAATATGAACATACTAAAATAGCAAATATTTAACCAATTCGCTAATTCTTTTACTTATATGAGTTAAAACACTAACAGAAAGTAAAACTAATAATTTCAGATTCACAAATGTTTGCCTAACACTTGTATTTAAACATTTAGACATCGAACTACTTTGCTTCCGTTGTTGCCAACATAACTAGGCGCATGGTAAGTCAGCGTGCCCGTTAAAATATATGCAGGTACGGACAGTGACATTATTCAAAGGTTGATTTCAAACGTGCTCAGTTAGCCGTGACCAGCATTTAAAGAATGATACTCTCTGCTACCGTTCATAAATTTGTGTAAATAAAAGTCACACTCCTAAACTAAACACAAACAAAAAATCGACACACGACTACCTGTCATGTGTAATTGTGTAATTAAGTTTGTAGCTAATTTAGAATTCTTTGAGAGGGACGTGTGAAAAAATTTGTGGCCAAGATATTTACACAGCTTATCTGTAGCGTTATGACTTCTAGCCAACTTGCCAGGAATTGCACATTTACGCGCATTTGTAGAAAACTGTGAGGCTTAGTGTAGTTTAGGGTAGTGATATCACAGTTTACCAGCCTTCGCTTCAAAACGTCACAAAATTTAAAGCAAATTGACGAGTAAAATTATTTAATAACAGCAACTCTCTGCCCCCTATTTTCCATTTTATCCTGTTTGATCTGTTACACTTTCTTCAGATGTTCAGTGCACCACCATAAAATGGTTTCTCAAATATATGCGAATAAGTGAGTGATTCATATCTCGCTTCAACGTCGTAAATAGCTATTAGAACTCTTCTCAGGCCCAAGACACGCACGCACAGGCAAATGTGTATACATATATGTATTATGTGTGTATATACACACCTCAAAAACGGGTTAAAACCANACGCACGCACAGGCAAATGTGTATACATATATGTATTATGTGTGTATATACACACCTCAAAAACGGGTTAAAACCACCTGTGATTTCTTTCATATGACAGTAAGCTCCATACTAAGAGACTTTCGTCAAGTCTGGGGCGTTATTCTGTACAAACAGTGTTTGAGTGAGCGACGAGATTTGTACGGCTGTTAACATTGGGGACTGGAGAACCGATGAGGGTGAAGCGAGGTGAGTATGGAGCAGCGCCGGCTTCAAGGGTGGGGGGAAACGGGATATCCCTGAGAAAACCCACCGACCAGCGGCATCGCTCGGCACGATTCCCACAAGAGAAAATCCAGTTCGCCTAGGTGGGAGGCAAGTAGTCTAACCAGTACACCACCGTGGCCCCACAGACAGTGGTGTATTTGCATCCCTTAATTTATCTTGATACGCGAGAAACCTGGTAGCTGTGAAATCTCGGTGGTGCAAAAAGTGTCTTATATGTGTATGTGTATACACGTAGGCATTTTAATTATTCATATTGAACCGACAGTTGCAAGTTGTCTGTCGAATTTATATTAACGTACAAGACGACATTTAAACAATCTACCAGATTTCTAGTTTCCTCTTTTCACATTATCCTAGAAACAACACTGCCATTTACTTTTTTCAAAACACTTTAACTTATACTTCATATTGGCACAAACCGCCTAATTGCGCCAGGAGAGATCATTTTAGGTGTTTCGCAGATTCATTTTTCAGATCTTTTTTTATGATCGTCCTTAACGCCCTTAGCTAACGAGAAGTTTCGTATATTTAGGAAAGCGGAGAGCATTTCCGTGTTTAAAAATTACGGAACGCTTCCCCAATATTGACTATTAATTCCCTTCTAATTAAATTGAATGTAAGAAATTTTTNGTTTAAAAATTACGGAACGCTTCCCCAATATTGACTATTAATTCCCTTCTAATTAAATTGAATGTAAGAAATTTTTATTTCCCTCCGTGACAGGGATAAAATTATCCTTATTACTTTAATGGACAGAATATTCAAGGGTTAATAAACGGGGAGATATATTTAGACATCTGTCTGACCTTTGCTGGAAATTGAGAACGATATTCACGTTTCNTTTTTATTTCCCTCCGTGACAGGGATAAAATTATCCTTATTACTTTAATGGACAGAATATTCAAGGGTTAATAAACGGGGAGATATATTTAGACATCTGTCTGACCTTTGCTGGAAATTGAGAACGATATTCACGTTTCGAAACATATTCCACTGCTGACAGGTCAGAGGAAACTTCCGACCTATCGAATGCTATCATTCAAATTACTAAACGATGTAATAGCGGTGACCAATTTGCTGCAGGGTTCAGAAACACGTAATGTTTATAAGAAAGAACCACATCAAATACGTAGCTCGTAAAAGTATGTTAAAAGGTGCTCTAAAATAAATAAAACACCTGTTTAAATAACACGTGAATATCGTAATATGTACGAGCTTAATGGAATAGTCGGAAAAACAAACAAAACAAATTTTGTGTTAGGACGACACTAAAGCAATATCAAGCTAAAATGAGTTTACACTGACATGACATTACAAAATGGTGGATACCAGTGGACAGCGATAACCTCGTAAAATTNAAACACCTGTTTAAATAACACGTGAATATCGTAATATGTACGAGCTTAATGGAATAGTCGGAAAAACAAACAAAACCAATTTTGTGTTAGGACGACACTAAAGCAATATCCAGCTAAAATGAGTTTACACTGACATGACATTACAAAATGGTGGATACCAGTGGACAGCGATAACCTCGTAAAATTNCAGCTAAAATGAGTTTACACTGACATGACATTACAAAATGGTGGATACCAGTGGACAGCGATAACCTCGTAAAATTAGACCTCTTTATTTAAATTTCAAAGCATAGAATGATAGCTAAATGGAACATCGATTAGCTTTTAAACCTTGCAAATCAGTTTACGTGTGCCAGATATGCATATATTTCTAGGGCATAACGTATTTCCACATAATGAACGAGTACTGCAGGTTGTCGTTATATGTTGTATAATATCGACAGTATGAAACATTGCCAGACGTGTCATAGAGCAGTTGGTGGGACGGTGGTTCTTTCAAGGTCGTTATGTATACATGATGCGGGTTCGAATTTCCTCACTGCGAAACCATTTTTCTTAGTNCGGTGGTTCTTTCAAGGTCGTTATGTATACATGATGCGGGTTCGAATTTCCTCACTGCGAAACCATTTTTCTTAGTAAGTAATATTTCTTTTTGTGTGACTATAACCAATAACGGGACATATAGAAGGACTTTAATAAGAACTAAGATACACACTAAATATTACACTCACTGAGAATAAAAAGAGGTATAGTGGAAATAAATATTTTAATGTATTAAATAATAGCTGTGTAAATGAATTTAAAAAATCAAATTTATTTCTTTTATTTTTATTACGACCTCCATCTCTACGAACTCGGATACTATGGGTCTTACTCCATGGTGTCACTAAAATGGTTCTAGCGCAATATCCTGGTCTGTCGCCAGATTGTTTCATACTTCGTATAAACTGGTATTGAAGTTTCTTTCGCTGAAAACCTAACGTACTGAAGGCGCCCGTCTGTTAGAATTTACTATACGCAGTTCCGTTCGACGTATCAGGATTCCTGACCTTCCACTGTTAAATGATAAAAAAATATTACTTTATTTACTTTCTAAGTAAAAGTCATTACTCTGGTACATTAGTAGAACAGTTACATACAACGGAGCAAACATGAATTATGTTTGCCTAACTGCAACTGCAAATAACGATATGGCCCACAACTTCAACAGCAGCATAAAATTAGTGGTTGAGCGTATGTCAAATATTTATCAGATATTTTAGGTGTACTTTCGAGCATTGGCCTAAAATTTCGCTCAATTTCCACAAAATAAAAATTTTGCATTATGCAAAAGTAAATTTTAAACCGTTTAAAAAATCCTCACTGTAATATTCTTAACTTTAAAGTATTTAAAATTAATATTCCCCATTTTAAGATTATATAATTAAAACGTTCCCAAAAAAACCTGAATCCCAGTATTTATCTGGCCATCCGTTTTTATTTATTTTTATTCTGCTTTCATCGTGCATGCAGAGTTTCCTCAGAACTCAGCAAACAAATGAACAAAGATCTGCCCACAATTACTACTTTCCGTAAATTTACCTCATCACTGTACACGCTTACTGAGATATCTCTAATGGAAAATTTGTTCTTATATAGCCATGGTTGTTTTGCTACATTTCTTCAAACAATAGGCAAAATCTTTGTGAGATTCCCAACTGTATACAAACAAATTCTGTAGGCATTTCACGGTTATTCGAGTTCTCTTGAAATCAATCTTTTATAAATGTCGCTGTCCCTAACCGCTTAAATTTTAGCGCGCCCACTGACTGTATAGCCCCCAATAAATTTGGCAACGACCTTTAATTAATAGTTTTATGCAAGCATTTGTGATTCACATGTTTTGCTTACCGTGTTTTAATACATATAAGTGTAAAAATGAGGAAATTTGTGTAATATTAACTTTTCTAACAATTTATCTGTTTCATTTGACTGATGCGTGGATAAAGTGACCAGGCTCATGGCAAATGTTAATTATACATACGGTGTAAGAACACACGATGGTCATACAAGTAGACACTACGAAGGACTTTCAAAAGTACTCGCTTCACCGTGAACAGCCTACTTGAATGCAGCCTGGTACAATTAAATTTACGCACAATTTATGCGTATAATAACTTTATTTTTTAATTTGAAAATTCGTAAAAAATTTTCAAATGATTATTTTGAAAAAAGGAAAATTATCATTTAAGTTGTTTTAAGTCCTAGTTTTTTGTGTGCATTTAATCGAAATAAATAGCAGCTAGCAACTCCAGTTGAAAAAACAGTAGAAAATATAATTTTGTTTGATATAATTTCTATGTTATAGTCAAAAGCATTCCAAGTCTTACATTGTTTCTTATCTAAATAGGTAGTTCATTACATTTTTTTTTGCTAACGAGCAGTAAATAGCATGGCAAGCGCTGCCAGCTGCTTTCACATGCGAGACTCAGCCATTCAATTTTTTTTTCTCACTCAGAAGTAGGTTTTGCTGAATAAAATAAATTTCGTTTGGTGTAACCAAATTAATTGTTTGTATGGAGATGGTGGTATAGTGGTCAGACCACTCGCCTCCCACCTAGGCGAACCGGGTTAGGTTCCCGACTGGCTCGCTCCTGGATTTTTGCACGTGGGAATCGTGGTGAACGATGCCGCTGGTCGGTGGGTTTCCTTGGGGGTGTCCCGTTACCACCGTACTTGCATCACGGTGCTCCTCCGTACTCGACTAGTTTCGCCCTCATCGGCTCTTAACACCTCGATGTCGAGAGTCGTGCAAGTCTCTCAACTCCACAAGCTCGGTGTCGTGGATTGGGCACTCGTACGTACGAACCGTATACGGCGAGAGCGACAATTCATGTGGGAGTACGTCGAAATGCTAACTCTTGGGTATTTGCTTTTAGTAAATCAGCTTCCAGTAATGTCCCCCACTTAATTAATTTACTTTAGTACATATTCCTTTCTAATACCGTGCACACTGTGAGGTTTTTCGATCTCGCAATGTACTGAAAATTAATAATCTTCATTAATTTATTTTATGTGAATTTCTTAGTGAAAAACAGTATCCTATAGTAGAGGGTTTTGCCGTCAATCGCTCAGTCGCCGTATTGAAATACCCTCTTAGAACTACTGGTGTTAAAATATTAGCGAACACGGAAAAGCTATGAGATTAAAGGTGCGGAATCCATAAATTAATTTGTTTACTCTCACTGTTAACTAGAAATAATGTACAACTTCAGTATTTCTGGATATTGGAAGCTCAGCTGAAGTTTTGATGAGTAACGTATCGCTAACTCCATTATTGTAGAATACCAAGAGAAATCGGAAGTTGTCAAAAAACCACGGCAAAATTCCCGAGCAATACATACACCAAAGTAATAGTATACAGGGAAGCAATATATCTTGAAGCTCTCGGTCACCACTTACGAGCGGTAACCGCTACTGGCAGTGATCGCCTTACATATAAATATAAAGGCCCTACCGCGGATGATTACAGTAGAATGAAGAAAGCAGGAAAGGCTCGTAATTAATAGCGTTACGGGTACCAACCCGCTCCTATCGGTGAAGGTTTTTTTTTGTGACATTCTTGGGGCAGAAAAGAATCTACACTCCCAAAAGGGTGGGGGGAAGGCTTGAGGAAAACCAGGACCTCTACAGAGACGTTAAAAATCGATGGGGCAGTAAATGATCTTATAATGAAACTATTTGACATGTATGTAGATAATGGGATTATTGTAAAGATAATAAGATTTAATTCGGGTGCAATAAACGGGACACCCAAAATCGACAAGCTTGTTTGCTAAAGCTTATTTAGAGTTTACAGATGTTTTTGTAGGCCAGATGATTTTACATCTTGAAGTTGCGGTTTTATGAATTATGTCGTGTTTTTCGCACTCGCTGTGTTGTGAGTCACCCTGCGGGGGGAGGGGGGCATCTTGCGAGGCCGCGAGACCTACGATACTTCTGATTGGGTTCCTTGCTGGTTCATAGGTGCCCTAAGATTTGGGGGGGGGGTGCTAGCGAGAGCGCGGGTCCTAGTTTAAAAAAAATATATATTTCACTAGCAGAACTGCCCGGCTTTGCCCGGGTATAGTAGGAAAACCTGTTATATCTTCTAAGATATTAATTTAAATGATATAGTGCACAGGACTAATTTGATGTTAACAAAATGCTTAAGGTAACTAACATATTTAATTGAATAAGGATTAATAACATGTCGGTAAAAACAGGTAACTAACATATTTAATTGAATAAGGATTAATACCATGTCGGTAAGAACGGCTTCGCAAGTGAAGCATTATTTTTGATCAAACTTTGAAATACAAAAATGGTTTATGTGGGTCATCCTTAAAATATAGACAGATGCTATCGCGGACTTGTCTGTAGACCTTTTTAAGAGCTAGAATTCTGTTGTACATTAATTTGATGTATTTCTTATGGTTTAGTCAGCGCAAGCCATGTAAGCGCCCAAAAAGCGGCTATTTACGACCAACGTCGACATTTCTCTACTATACTTACATTAAATATAAATGTGTTATACGCCAAAACCTTCCTCAAAAAATTCTCTAAATGATGTAGAAAACCGCATCAAAATCCATTAAGTAGATTAGAAGTACTAAGCGAATACACAGACAGACGCCTCAGTCATTTCCAATTGAAAAAAAAACTCTCATAATAAACGGAAATAGAAAAATGGAAATTGTTACTGGCTGTGGAATTTGTTGTATGCGCTATTCGTAAGTTGACATATTTTACGCAAGTAAACTTTTTTATTAAGAAATTTTTTCCTGAAGCTTTGCGCATCCTTGGGTGGCCTAGCCAGGCGAAACCATTAAGTGAGGTCATAACAGGCTGAACATTTTTTTTTGCAACGGTACGGAGCAAAAGGGGCGTGTATTTTCTCCCAGCGCGCAGAATTTATCGCGTGGCGCCGTCATATAAAAGTCAACATATTTTTGACGTTAACTGCCAATATATTCCGCATGCGTGAGTTCGCATATGAAAGGGCTCCACGCCATTGATCCATCCTGCAGTGCAGTTCAGAGCGAATAAGCCGAGGCACGAGAGGGACTCATTTATCACACCTTCCACGGTGAGTGAACTGTATCGCCGTTGTCAGGGTGCGAACGCGAGACCGCGGCAAGAGGAACCCACCGCAAGGTCCAACATACTACTATTATTCCAGACTCTAGCAGGAAATTACTTCAGCAACAACAAAGCTTCATTTCCTGTTAGGTAACGAAGCTATACTAGATTCACAGCCACTTCAAACTTTTATGAAGCCCTGGTGAAGTTCTACTTCGTGGACATCCTTCCGCCTCGTGCAAACTAAGCTTCACCATGCCCAGAAAATAACACCAAAGGGACAACGCACTGTTTTCTTGTGCACTCAGTGTAATCATATTTTGCGTAAGAACTACTTCTTACTAGACATTACCAACATACGAGTACTTGTTTCCTCACGGTCTTTTATTCACATTATTTATACATGAAATATAATAATGTATAGGTAACACAGAAATAAAAGTTTAGTTTCACCAATAATACGGTAGTGTTATAGCAACACAAGTGTAAAACGCTTATAATGCATGACTTGTTTAGGAAACAAGCAAACACGTCGTAATTTGGGGTGATTTTTCAAAGTTTTTATTCAAAAAGTGTAAAGAAACCGCAAATACACTATAATTAGGATTTTAATTAAGCCAGGTCCACTTAAAGGTGTAGTTTGGGGAGTTGCGAAAATTAAGTATTTTAATGCTCGCTGTACTAAAATTGTTTCACGCTTTGCGCTGCATGTATTGATCGACGTTAGTGGAGTGAATCATTCACAATTGAGAGCGGTAGCACAGTTTTCTGATAAGATCCAAGCAAGGAAGATCACTGGCCGTTCAGTCTCTCAGAGTATAGTGCCAGCTATACACATGATGTTTTTGATCAATACCGGCAAACCCCAGCAGGTTATGACGCACGGAAACACGGGGCGAAAATATATCTATCATTGTCTTCAACTTACGGTAGTTATGCTCCCCAAAAATCTATTTATAAAATACTTTTCGTTCAAAATATCATAATCTTCTTGCAATTGAGCAACACATCAGTGAGTGGCGTCTTGTATAAGGACATCTTACAACTCTCAACATGCTATTGGTTATGTCATCGTCCTTCATTAGGAAAACGCTTGAAGTTGGCGCCCTATGTTTGGATAACAATTTGCAACCCTAAGATTTACGCGAATTCTAAAGACAACTTACCAATCAGCACGTCTGATTAACCAAACAGGTCTACTTGTCGCAATAGTCTCATGTGATCATGTTTTCTATAAATCCATGCCTAACACTCAAAAAACGGATTGTGTTTCGCGTGACAGATAGGCAATGCACAAAAATACAGGAATGTATTTTAATGTATGTTCTTGCGGGGGCCCACATCTAGGGAAAAAGTGGTACATATATTTTTTCATGTAAGATTTTCTTAAGGAATAAACATTCGATGATGTTGAGAAAAAACCTCCTTTGAAACTGCACACCATTCAGCGTGTACGCAATTTTATACGTTGGGTTTAAATACGTTAACATATGATGACTGCGATGGCTAGTATCGAAGAACTGCACGGGAATTCATGGAACCAGTTGGGGGTTAAAAATAACTTGGTATCAACAGCTTCGTGTAGATCATCCATAGTGCAGTAGGCCGGCGTGGAAGCAACTACATACCTTCCGAATGTAAGGCAGGCGTGTGGAACGGCATGAACACATCCTCCGAGAAATGACTTCACACACGTCACGTACGATTTTCTTGAACTGTGGACCTGGTTGGTCGCGAACACAGATACGAAACGCAACGCCGTTATTCTGATTCGGCACTGTCCTTTTCGCGCGCGTGCACCACATACTCAAACACAAAAAGAAAACACAAACAATGAAATAACTCGTTACGTTTTTTTATTCACGTTAACAAATCAGGCGGTTTTTTTTTTTTCATTCGTATAATAGGCAACATTTTAGGAATGGGCACGTAAAGTGAAACTACCATTATTTCCTTTGCATTGGTAAAAAAATGACTTGAGGGAGGAGGGGGAGCAAGAAACTATTTTCAGTGCAGTCATTTGGGAATAAACAAATGTGATGTGAACATTTGATGATATAACCATGAATGCCTGCGTTAGAGCTTTCTTCAGTGCACGGCTGTCAACACCGCTAGAGGCGATCGCCTCACGATACAGTGTTATTCTGATATATGTGACCATCTCTGTGTGTGTTAATTTTTGTGTTAACAGAGCAAAGTCCTTCTATCCGTTTCTTCCGCGGATTATCCGCGTCTACTCACTGCTCGGTACATTCCCGAACAGCTTAGAACCGTAACTAACTCGCCCTAATTAACGTAGGGTTTCTTTCCGTCACAGCGATATTCGTGCCTGAGAATCGGAAGTGCCGGAATTTGTGCGGTATGGCTGAACGTTAACGCTTCGCTTGGCAAATTTTTATTTCAAGCGATAAAAGATGCTGAGACACCGTTTTAAACGCGTTCGCAAGTGATGTAGTTTAAAAAAAATATATATATATTAGTTGCGGCCGGCATATATGCGTATTTGTAATACGTCACCGAGGTTTTCGTCGCACGCGCTTAAATTTGAGTGGGATTCTAGTTCAACATTTTAGTGCAGCCAGAGAACAAACTATTTCTATGGGAGTGAAATACTATACGAGGATTAAGTTCCTCAATTGGTAACATTTTCTGTGTCGATAAATTCGGTTTACCCGTGGTTCTGAGGGGATGATTGTTTGCCTTGAATGAGCTAGAACCCCGGCAACCCACGCAGGAGTTTTTCGCTCTTTAAACATTATTCTCTCCTGAAATAAAAAGCTGTCCAGAAGTAATGTATAATTTTATAATTTTTTGAAATGTCAGAATTCGACAATATAAACTGCAGAAAATTACGTATATCGCATGCAAGATGACCCATATGCGAGCCAGACACATTTTATGGCAGATTACTTTCGGCAGTATAATGACATACTTAAAAGATAAGAAAAAAATCGTATAGTTCAGATATTTCTATAGTATTTTTTTACCTTAACTATATAATGAATTTTAATACAGAATGTATTAATTTGGGCGTAATAAGAGTGCTCTGCTCGTATCTTACAACCAGTTTTGTTCAATAATATAAAAAAACCTAAAAGCATTCGTGCAAGTTCGAAAATTTTTTTTTTGGCAGTGCAATTGAAATTATTACAAACAAAGCACATATAAACACGCATACTTAAATACGTGTATATATTTGTATGTATATATACACACACACTCTCGCAAAACGTAAAGACAAGTTCATTAGTTTTTCACTCTAACGGAAAGAATGCTAAACATTTATCTCAACAAAGAAAAACGTTTATTAAACGAGTAACCAGTAGCGGTTTTTTTCCTGTGTTAATTACAGCCGTACAACAGGTATTGCGGGTCATTATCCATTACGCAAAGCAGATGCATTTCCATATCATTAGATTTTTTTTATATTTAGCCTCAATTAGGAGTATAAATACTGTGTAACATTTAATAGCTACATAAGGATTAAGGAACTGCTAAATATGCTATCTTAAATATTTTTTTTAAGATAGTTTTACGACTGTTATTTTTTAAAGTCGCAGGTATAAAGTGGTCAGTTCTTTCTCTCAGGTTGTTATAAGTTGGATTATTATAAATTATTGCCTGTCATGGCAAGTAAGAAAAGATTTTGAAGCCATCGTTTCTGCCCGATTGTGCCAAAAATGTACATAAACAATGTTGGTTATTAAAGAGTTGAAAATGACGCATTCGTGTAAGCTGGAATTGAGGATCCTTGAAGTGTATGTCGTCAGCTGTCAAGTATCAGATAAGCTTCGCGGCATTGCGGAGGTGCTCCAGCGTGTAAGATATACCAACCTTCTGGATATAAAACTTGCGCTTTCAAATCGCAAGAGAACTAACGAAAATTGCGCAAGGACGGTTAGCGGTACCACCTTTATCTTTACGCCGTGTTCCGGGGTTTCCCGTGCATTTACATGACATTTCGCTTTCTTCTTCGTTCCTTTATTCATGAGGATGAACGCTCGCCCCCTGTCCCATTACAGAAAAAATATAAGCCATCAAAATCANGGTCCTAGTTTTTAAAAAAAATATATTTCAGTAGCAGAACTGCCCGGCTTTGCCCGGGTATAAAAGGAAATCCTGTTATATCTTCTAAGATATTAATTTAAATGATAAAGTGCACAGCACTAATTTGATCTTAACTAAATGCTTAAGGTAACTAACATATTTAATTGAATAAGGATTAATACCATGTCAGTAAAAACGGCTTCGCAAGTGAAACATTATTTTTGATCAAACTTTGAAAGACAAAAATTGTTAATGTGGGTCATCCTTAAAATATAGACAGACTTTTTAAGAGCTAGAATTCTGTTGTACATTAATTTGATGTATTTCTTATGGTTTAGTCAGCGCAAGCCATGTAAGCGCCCAAAAAGCGGCTATTTACGACAAACGTCGACATTTCTCTACTATACTTACATTAAATATAAATGTGTTATACGCCAAAACCTTCCTCAAGAAATTCTCTAAATGATGTGGAAAACCGCATCAAAATCCGTTAAGTAGATTAGAAGTACTAAGCGAATACACAGACAGACGCCTCAGTCATTTCCATTTGAAAAAAAAACTCTCATAGTAAACGGAAATAGAAAAATGGAAATGGTTACTGGCTGTGGAATTTGTTGTAAGCGCTATTCGTAAGTTGACATATTTTACGCATGTAAACTTTTTTATTAAGAAAAATTTTTTCCTGAAGCTTTGCGCATCCTTGGGTGGCCTAGCCAGGCGAAACCATTAAGTGAGGTCATAACAGGCTGAACTTTTTTTTTGCAACGGTACGGATCAAAAGGGGCGTGTATTTTCTCCCAGCGCGCAGAATTTATCGCGTGGCGCCGTCATATAAAAGTCAACATATTTTTGACGTTAACTGCCAATATATTCCGCATGCGTGAGTTCGCATATGAAAGGGCTCCACGCCATTGATCCATCCTGCAGTGCAGTTCAGAGCGAATAAGCCGAGGCACGAGAGGGACTCATTTATCACACCTTCCACGGTGAGTGAACTGTATCGCCGTTGTCAGGGTGCGAACGCGAGACCGCGGCAAGAGGAACCCACCGCAAGGTCCAACATACTACTATTATTCCAGACTCTAGCAGGAAATTACTTCAGCAACAACAAAGCTTCATTTCCTGTTAGGTAACGAAGCTATACTAGATTCACAGCCACTTCAAACTTTTATGAAGGCCTGGTGAAGTTCTACTTCGTGGACATCCTTCCGCCTCGTGCAAACTTAGCTTCACCATGTCCAGAAAATAACACCAAAGGGACCACGCACCGTTTTCCTGGGCACTCAGTGTAATCATATTTTGCGTAAGAACTACTTCTTACTAGACATTACCAACATACGAGTACTTGTTTCCTCACGGTCTTTTATTCACATTATTTATAAATGAAATATAATAATGTATAGGTAAAACATAAATAAAATTTTAGTTTGACCAATAATAATGTAGTGTTATAGCAACACAAGTGTAAAACGCTTATAATGCATGACTTGTTTAGGTAACAAGCAAACACGTCGTATTTGAGGTGATTTTTCAAAGTTTTTATTCAAAAAGTGTAAAGAAACCGCAAATACACTATAATTAGGATTTTAATTAAGCCAGGTCCACTTAAAGGTGTAGTTTGGGGAGTTGCGAAAATTAAGTATTTTAATGCTCGCTGTACTAAAATTGTTTCACGCTTTGCGCTGCATGTATTGATCGACGTTAGTGGAGTGAATCATTCACAATTGAGAGCGGTAGCACAGTTTTCTGATAAGATCCAAGCAAGGAAGATCACTGGCCGTTCAGTCTCTCAGAGTATAGTGCCAGCTATACACATGATGTTTTTGATCAATACTGGCAAACTCCAGCAGGTTATGGCGCACGGAAACACGGGGCGAAAATATATGTATCATTGTCTTCAACTTACGGTAGTTATGCTCCCCAAAAATCTATTTAAAAAATACTTTTCGTTCAAAATATCATAATCTTCTTGCAATTGAGCAACACATCAGTGAGTGGCGTCTTGTATAAGGACATCTTACAACTCTCAACATGCTATTGGTTATGTAATCGCCCTTCATTAGGAAAACGCTTGAAGTTGGCGCCCTATGTTTGCATGAAACTTTGCAACCCTAATATTTACGCGAATTCTAAGGTCAACTTACGAATCAGCACGTTTAATCCACAAAACAGGTCTACTTGTCGAAACAGTCTCAGGTGATCATGTTTTCTATAAATCCATGCCTAACACTCAAAAAACGGATTGTGTTTCGCGTGACAGATAGGCAATGCACAAAAATACAGGAATGTATTTTAATGTGTGTTCTTGCGGGGGCCCACATCTAGGGAAAAAGTGGTACATTACTTTTTTTCATGTAATATTTTCTTAAGGAATAAACAGCCGTAGTTTTTCGATGATGTGGAAAAAAAAAATTTCCTTTCAAACTGCACACCATTCAGCGTGTACGAAATTTTATACTTTGGGTTTAAATACGTAAACATATGAAGACTGCGAGGTCTCGTATCGACAAACTGCACAGAAATTCATGGAACCAGTTGGGGCTAAAAACAACTTGATATCAACAGCTTCGTGTAGATCGTCTACGGTGCAGTCGGCCGAATGCAAGGCAGGTGTGTGGAACGACATGAACACATCCTCCGAGAAATGACTTCACACATGTCACGCACGATTTTCTTGAACTACGGACCCGGTTGTTCGCGACCACAGATACGGAACGCGACGCCGTTATTCTGATTCGTCACTGTCCTTTTCGCGCACGCGCACCACACACGCAAACACAAACAATGAAATTACTCTATAGGTTTTTTTATTCACGTAAAAAAATTATGTGGTGTTTTTTTTCATTCGTATTATAGGCAACATTTTAGGAATGGGCACGTAAAGTAAAACTACCATTATTTCCTTGCATTCGTAAAAAAAATTAATTGTGGTTGGGGGG
>NQII01001121.1:689831-702871 GCA_002778355.1 Clitarchus hookeri | reverse complement strand
CCCCCCTCCTTCCTCACACACCTTCTCAATCTCTCACTCTCTCTCTCTCTCTCTCTCTCGTCTTCATTCATACTCGTAAAAATAAGTGAATATTCATAGAGGTATAAGAAGTTCACGGTAAACTAAGCACTTTGTGTAAACCCTGGTTTTAGATCCACTTGCACGCACGTTGTGTATTCTTCCACCATATATAAAATTAACATTGCCATGGACCTGCTGACGTTAATCATGCGACGGTCAAATGAAACTGAAATTATTCAAAAAGTAAATATTTTACAAATTTGATCATTCTTGCACTGAAACAGCATTTAGAAAAAAAAACAGAAAGTAACCGCAATAATTTCAAAAAATCACAGATGTTTTCCTAACTAATTTGATTCGACGTTAAGTGTTAGTAGTCCTGGGCATAATTTCTGCACATGTGTTATTTGCGCGTTTACACGTACATGAGCAAAATAAATGTCCTGCGAATATTAATTTTTTCCGGGAAAGGTAACAAACCAATTATCTTAGCCAGTACGGTTTCGTTTTTTTTATCATATTAAGTGCGTTCAAAAAATAAATTGTGAAATAATTTTTTTTAAAAAATCGTATTTTTTGTGTTTGTCTGTGCAGTTTCTTTGAAAACTAAGTGAAGAAAAAAAAGGAGGGGGTGGGGGCTTAACCATACAGTTGTAACTACATCTGTGGGCTTCCATCACGTTTAACAAAGTGCCACTGTTACATATGTAACTCGCACAGGAAGGCGTGACAACTGAAGTATTGCAACATGGTCGAGCGTCTCGTACGAGCGATCGTCGGAGGCGCGTGTCATTGGCGCACGTATCGCTACGCCTCGAACGTGAAAAAAAAAACAAACATGGGGCGTGGCTGTGTCGGGGACACGGCCGTTTGTTTTGCTTGAATACGTCTACGTTTTTACGTTCCCGGCACCGCTTCACTCGATCATATGGGGTTTCATGTGTATCACTGGATTGCTTTTGAGATGCTCTTTCCAACCGTATACGATTTTCATATTTCGACTTGGTTTTTTGACGAGTATAGGCTGACATTGTGTTCAGTTTTCAATTTTTTTTTTTACTTCAAACTCATGCAATTTTACCATAACCACGCCACACAAATTTTTTATACACTCAATCGATTGATCTCGACGAGAGCTGTTGGTTAAAACTTAAACGAGCGTCGTAGCTACTCCGCGTCAAAAGTTATACTACGCGGAAATTATGAGACGCGACGAAACGAACTCAAAATGGCGGCGCCCCCACCCCCGCCGCGCGCGGTGCTTCGCAGTCCTTTCTCAACGTAACAAACTCTTTGATCCTTTGGTAATCGAGTGGTGTAATTGAATTTAAGATGTACACGATAAATTCGGAGCCACTAAACCAAACTCTATCCCCGGATTTTGTTATCATTAGATTTTCTGGATTTCCCACTATGGTTGCTAATTTAAAGACGTATTCACGTCAAAAAAGTTTGTAGATTGTGTACTTTGTATACGAGTTTACTATTCTTCCTCCGTCGTTACAAATTTGACTGGGCGCGTGTCAGTTAGTGTGCCGGTTAAAATTACATGCAGTTAGTGTCATTGACTTTTTCAAAGGTTGATTTCAAAAGTACTCACCTTATCGTGAACATTCCCATACTGTTTCCTATTTATGTTAAGTAAACAATACGAGCTAAACCTGCTAAGACAGTCTGAGTGTATAATTTTAGTGCTTTAAGTGACGATATATATATATATAAATTTTTTTGTATATAGTATCTTTAAATTTTACGTGACGAAATCTTAAATTTGCAGGAAATAAAATGAATACGATATNATTTTTTTGTATATAGTATCTTTAAATTTTACGTGACGAAATCTTAAATTTGCAGGAAATAAAATGAATACGATATAGTGGGTGACGCCGAACCTTAAATGTTCTGGTCTTATGAACAGAGTACTAGGAAAGTCGACTTTATTTTTTAAAAGTATTTCGAAATTTCTTGAAATTAAATAAAAATTCACACTTATCAAAAAAAAAAAATAGAGACTGTGGGACTACAACTCCCAGTCTCGTTTAGAAATCTGGTATGATAATCACTGCGCAATTTATCAAATCTGGTCGTCTGCAATGTAAAGCGAAGAACAAAGAAAAAATGTTTTTAATGAGCTCGTTCGTGATCGTCTGTGTGCCTCTTGTATTTTCCCATGAGAATTCTCTCCCCCCCTCCTGCAAGAGGCGTGAACGGAAGCTCGCGGTGGAGAATGAGCGGATTGGAAGAATGGCAACCCGGGCGAACAAGGGTGGAAGGGCGCGGACGGGGGTTGAACTATTGACGGAAGCGAGGACTTGAGAAGCGAGCGCGGGGGAATCGGCGCCTCGTAATGGGATCACGTCTGGGTAATTGGTTCCCTGGGCTGTGTGGTCGACAACTCCGCGAGTCGTAGGGTGCGCTGCTCTTGTACTGGAAACGCGCTAACCTGGGAGCGTTTCGAGGGAGCGCCTGATCGCGGCGCCCGCCAAAACTCGGCAACTCCACGGAGGCGTTACACTACGCACGACTGTGGTCGAGGGTTGTTGGAAACTGGGCTTGCTCGATTCCAATTTCCTTCTCGTTGTCTGTCCACCGTGAAGTAATTGAAATCACCCCTCGGCCTGATGTCTGCTGTGTATCCATCAAACGGCACTGCACTGTGAAGCAGTAAGAAATATAAATACTACATCACTTCACAACAATCGCTTCTCTTGTGTTTGTTAAATTAAAAGTAGGCCACTTCATTGGCTGCAAATTTGAACTTTGCATAAACCGATTTTTCTGTTCTGGAAGCTCACAGTGCCAGTAATNGGCCACTTCATTGGCTGCAAATTTGAACTTTGCATAAACCGATTTTTCTGTTCTGGAAGCTCACAGTGCCAGTAATGCAGCATTAAAAATTGGCAGTGGAGAAATACTTCGTGTTTCTTCCTATAATGGATCCCTATATGCTCAACTGAATCAAAGTGCGGAGATCTGAGATCTGATGGGGTGTCTTATATTTGCAATGTCCTGAACCACACTCCTGGATAATAATGAACATGAAATATAGAGAGGAGGAGGTAGAGAGAGAGAGAGACAGAGACAGAGAGAGAACTATTGCAGTTAAGAAACATCGTCGAGCAGTTCTGTTGACAACCAAGTAGACACGTAATAAGAAGGTGCTTTCTAGATGGAAATATCTTGTATTGAAATTATATGACCGCCAATGTTAAGAATGAAATACGCCCTCAGTGCCTAAGTAAAATAAAATATTTTGATCAAGAAATATTGTGACAATTTTTTAAACTCTTCTAGGCCTATATACCTTCCCTCATCCCGGAATGAATTTTTGACTCATTTATATTAAAATATAATTTACAAATATAATTAAACTTATAACAATTTGTGTTCGGGAACAAAATGCATACACGTGTGTCTATTAGTTGTGCGGTTTCAACTAATACGACAAAAAAAAATGTTTATGATATGTTACTAAGTCAAATAAACCAGTTTCTATAGTAAATTCACAAAGGATAAGTTTTGAGTGTAAATAATAAATTTCGTAACAATTTGATATCAGCACTCGCGGCTTAGTTCTTTCAGTAGCGATATGTTCCTTTCATATGCCTATTACTAGCAATTTTGCTTTATATTCTAGCCATTGGCGGCAGCGATAATGGCTCATCTGAGAACGACATTGTTTAATGTGCGAGAGGTTATTTTCGGAGTAGGACTAAGATTGTCGTGGTACTATTGCACTCAAGCGGATGTTTCCATTTGGTGAGACCAGTTTAGGTCGGAGAATCCAAACGGTGATTTTCGTATGAATTGTGATGGCCAAATCGATTAGTATAAGCTGCTCACGGTTGATTGAGTACTTTTGAATTAACTTTTGAAAGGAAAATAAAACCCTGCTCTTAACTGCACGTGTATGAACGAAACACTGACTGGCATGTTGCCAGGAAAGTTGGTAGATATACAAGAAAATTAATTCCATGTCTTAATATCATGTCGAAAATTTTACGTAAAATTTTAGGGACAGTATATTTATTTGATGTTTATCCTGGTTGTTTTATGCCCTTAAGATTANGGTGCTTTCTAGATGGAAATATCTTGTATTGAAATTATATGACCGCCAATGTTAAGAATGAAATACGCCCTCAGTGTCTAAGTAAAATAAAATATTTTGATCAAGAAATATTATGACAATTTTTTTAACTCTTCTAGGCCTATATACCTTCCCTCATCCCGGAATGAATTTTTGACTCATTTATATTAAAATATAATTTACAAATATAATTAAACTTATAACAATTTGTGTTCGGGAACAANGAATTTTTGACTCATTTATATTAAAATATAATTTACAAATATAATTAAACTTATAACAATTTGTGTTCGGGAACAAAATGCATACACGTGTGTCTATTAGTTGTGCGGTTTCAACTAATACGACAAAAAAAAATGTTTATGATATGTTACTAAGTCAAATAAACCAGTTTCTATAGTAAATTCACAAAGGATAAGTTTTGAGTGTAAATAATAAATTTCGTAACAATTTGATATCAGCACTCGCGGCTTAGTTCTTTCAGTAGCGATATGTTCCTTTCATATGCCTATTACTAGCAATTTTGCTTTATATTCTAGCCATTGGCGGCAGCGATAATGGCTCATCTGAGAACGACATTGTTTAATGTGCGAGAGGTTATTTTCGGAATAGGACTAAGATTGTCGTGGTACTATTGCACTCAAGCGGATGTTTCCATTTGGTGAGACCAGTTTAGGTCGGAGAATCCAAACGGTGNTTGTCGTGGTACTATTGCACTCAAGCGGATGTTTCCATTTGGTGAGACCAGTTTAGGTCGGAGAATCCAAACGGTGCTTTTCGTATGAATTGTGATGGCCAAATCGATTAGTATAAGCTGCTCACGGTTGATTGAGTACTTTTGAATTAGCTTTTGAAAGGAAAATAAAACCCTGCTCTTAACTGCACGTGTATGAACGAAACACTGACTGGCAAGTTGCCAGGAAAGTTTGGTAGATATACAAGAAAATTAATTCCATGTCTTAATATCATGTCAAAAATTTTACGTAAAATTTTAGGGACAGTATATTTATTTGATGTTTATCCTGGTTGTTTTATGCCCTTAAGATTANAAAAATTTTACGTAAAATTTTAGGGACAGTATATTTATTTGATGTTTATCCTGGTTGTTTTATGCCCTTAAGATTAATAATTCGCGTATTAGTGACTTATTTACGTTCCTGGAATTTTCACTGTCACGCTTAATCGGCGTGTGAATAAAGTGATAGGGTCCATCCATGGCATTGTTAATTGTAGGTATGGTGCAATGGTACAGAATGGCAAGAATAGTAGATCGTGAAAGAAGGGCTTTCGAAAGAAGTTCTCAAACATCCACGAACAGCATACACTCTTAGGTCTCCACTTTATTAACCCCTGAACATACTATCACGATAATACTCTGTCAAGTCTGACATAATGCAGCATAGGTGAGATCGTGTTCGGTGTTTTGCAATGCCAGAGGCTAGCGCCAATACTGGAAGCGTCATTTTCCTGGGCAAACAAAAGCTATTTTGTAATTGGCTGCGTATTGCACCATGGATCTGCTGAGAACCTTACCATATGATATAAAGTGTTCGTTCTTATAATAAATCAGTAAGTAGTTTCCATTCTACAGATTTCCAATTTTGCAACATCTGAACAGAAAAATTAATGTGTGCGTTAAGTGGTTTAAACGTACCTCGGGGTGAAGGGAGAGCACTCTGTTATGAAGTGACCGGGCCTTAGCTGAACGGCCTGCTTGATCACACCTTCAAACATTGAATCAGGACACTAGCGTTATTGCAATAACACCTTGCGAAAGACAGTTGCAGAAATCCCCTCCACCGGCTGGTAAACGGGGCCGAAAATATTAAACAACGCGCCCGTTATAGGTCAGCGTAACACCGAGAGCGGCGTCTTTTGTCGTCGGGCCACTGGAACGAGAAGACCATGGAAGATGGATGTGTCCGGCCGTCGTTAACCGCCNGACCATGGAAGATGGATGTGTCCGGCCGTCGTTAACCGCCTCCTAGAATCAGCCTCCGGAAACATGAGCAAGGTGGGGCCTTTCCAATTAAATTTTTAAATTGTAAAAGTAATGGAATGAGGTAATAATACTTAATATTGCTAATCAGCATCTTTGTATTCAATTTAAGCTCCNCCTCCTAGAATCAGCCTCCGGAAACATGAGCAAGGTGGGGCCTTTCCAATTAAATTTTTAAATTGTAAAAGTAATGGCATGAGGTAATAATACTTAATATTGCTAATCAGCATCTTTGTATTCAATTTAAGCTCCCCCGATTAATAGTCACGTAAATAGTTATTGTATAATCCTTATGTTCAATAAACTCCATCTTATACTGCTGTGCTCTACCTAATAATGACTCATTATTTAGCTACGCCCATAACCCCATTCTGGTAAGAACTGACTTTAAAGCAAGTTCACAACAACTCCTTAAAATTGCGTAGTGTGTGCGCAAGTCCTGTGGCAAGGTCTGTCGCATCCAACTTATTGCATTAACGTATGTGTGGGTTCTTAACCGCAGTCTTTCTGATTTAAATAATACTGTTTTATAAATGTTTTATGAGTATGGCGGTGACATAAATTGTCTCCGCGTGCATAACTAAGATATCTACCCGCTCTGAACGCAGCGCTTATGTTTTCTTACCTTATCACACCTTGAGAATCTTCGCATGTTTTCTGCACTTCCCAAGTCGGGATAGAGATTTATGCAGAACGGCGTGTGCGCTTATTTCGCATGTAAAATAATTCAAATTATATTATTCCCCAAAAGAAAATGTAATTTTTTTTTCCGTATTTTTTTTTTTCGATCACAAATTATAAAGTGTTGTTATTTTATGTATCGAGTGAAGTGGCGCACTAGTGTCACGCTAGCTTCGTTTACGGGAGTATCTTGCTTTTGATTTCCAGTCTAGCAAATATGATTTCGATTTTCCATTGTTTTTCTATGCTCTTAGCTCCTGATAGGCTGTTCACTGCAAAGTAAGCACTCATGAGGACTTACTTACTTTTTTCCTTTCAGCCATATTTTATTCTTTAGCAACTTTCCTAAAATAAATATTGCCACGCAAGTAATGAACACAGTGTGTGTATTCCACCGCACTCGGAAGTTAACGTCTAAGACTACAATACAATATATTTTTTGACGATTATTCCAAATGAGAGGGCTTTCAAAAGTGCTCACTTTACCGTGAATAGCCTATGGTAATACTGTTCCCTACTTATGCTCACTTCTCACTAGGCGTCTCCTTAATGGGTATTTCGTGCCTAAAGAAAGAAATAACAAACAGCTCTTAAGAAAGGTAGTGTGATAGGATTACTGTAAAATACAAAGCAGGCTGTCTTAGACCGCGACGGTGGTGAATTGTATTGGCGATTCAGCTACTTTCGTCAGCTGGTTTTGTACAACTGCCACTTAGCTACATTTTTTCGTCAACTCTCTTGGAATCACGGGCTCTTCTGCGTATGGTTTGTGGGACGATATACTTTGCGCAAGCCAGAGCAAGATATTTCTTACACCCGATTCTCTCGTTTGGATTTCCAGGTGAGTAAGGTGACATTTAAAACCCCAGTTTTACGGACTCCCGTAACATCTTAATTCAATTAAATATAATTTCAGCCGAATATCAACTCATTGCATTTTCTGCAATCTGGCGTACACCCATGCTTCTTCCAGGATTCGAACCCACAACTCTTCGTATAGTTAACTGGCGCTTGGACAAATAATTTCGAAATAATAATTTATATGTCATTAATAAACAATTAATCTCTAAGTTATTGCAGTGCGTTTCTTTTGAACGTTTCTCAATATCTTAGACATGCAGTAGGCATATTAAGCAATGGGGTACCTTTCTCGAAATTCCCATCATAGTAGTAATTTTAAAAAGAAAAACATTTAAACAGTGTGATGCTTTGCCGTGAACCATTTATAAACGTCCGTATATTTTGTACTTTGCGCAGGCATTAAAAATAAATTTTAATACATACAAAAATATAAATATTATGTTCGCCAGCCGGTGTAGTATTCTCCGTTGTGGCTTCAAATTGGATGAATTAACAATCATCATAAACCTCATCATCGCTTTTGACAATAAAAATTTATTTATCGTAAGTAACACATTACGCGGCCATAAAAAGAATGCATAATTTTTTTTAAGAGACTTGTGTAGATGTAAGTAAACCGAGAAACGCTTCATCGACAAGAAACAAATATTTTGGATAACAGTAATTTATATGCGGGGTGTACGTAATGAAAGCGTCTAATTTCATTGAGATCAAACTTAATTGCTCAATTTTACTACACACGAAAATATGGGCCAAATAATACAACCGAGTGCTTTTAACGAACCTTGTATCAAACGTATCGGCCTACAGAACACGACACGCAAACGCTCTATTTGCATGTATCTTGCTAACTAACGACCACCATAGCTCCAATTGCTGTAAATCAGTGATCGATGGAAATCATGCTTTAATTGCGACCTCGTGTATGTATGATGAAAACTGATGTGCGGCCTACAGATGGGGAAGTCGGAACTCGTCATTAATATTGATCAAGGTAACTCGTGGCAAAAAAAAATTATTTCCTGCCTGCCTACCCTCATACTATAGTTAGGTTNGCGACCTCGTGTATGTATGATGAAAACTGATGTGTGGCCTACAGATGGGGAAGTCGGAACTCGTCATTAATATTGATTAAGGTAACGCGTGGCAAAAAAAAAATTATTTCCTGCCTGCCTACCCTCATACTATAGTTAGGTATGTACGAATAACGCTGTCTAAAGCACAAAAACCATCGTCGTTTACCTACTAGAAGCGCACACATCACGTCAAGGGAATTTCACTGCTTAATTTTACCTCGTTCATGGGAACACACAACTGCTTCGAAACAGTGCTAATGATAGACATACCAGTTTAATTAACCCTGCGTATTTTATTTATTCACCAATTAACCACGGCATTCCTTATTATTCCTTTTTCTTCTAAAAATTCTAAACTAAAAGCTATTTACACTTTTCCTTTATGTGATTATTAATGTCTGAATGAAACTCTGTAACACGAAGCTGTAAATGATTTGTGAAAGCATATTCTGAAACTGCACATCTAAATTAACAGAAAAGGTCATCTTCTCGGAACATTCTCAGGTGGGCCATTTTCGGAAAATCCATGCGGACATTTCAAAACAGGCTCTGAGTGTGTGGCTGAGTGGCCTGGCAGGTAGGCAAGACGCAGTACACCAGAAGGTGCTATGACCGTTTGGCATTTGACTGCACGGCAAGCTAGTGGTAAATACGACGTGGCAATCAGTCGTGTGCGAAGCGTGTGGTTGAATTTACTGCAGCAAGTTATTAAGATGAAGCGTTACACCTGGTCTGAATGTACGGACACGCTGTTGGTGTATAGTATATTTGCTGGTTGTTCACAATTTTTGAATCAAACATTGTATGACATGTTTGATTGTTTCTTAAACGTGGCTTGTATGACAGGCGTTCTGTACGTCTGGTAAAACAATGGTTACTTTTTTTCTTTTTTTGGTTAAATTTTACTTTTATTTACATTTCTTTCAATAAATTAAAAAAAACTTCCTTTATAAATAATATTAATAAAAACAGGGAGAAAATGCTTGTGTTGGTAACGTCCAGGAAGAAATATTCTCATGCAAATATTATTACACTAAGTGCGCATGAATGTGCGATGCGCTGTCCTTTTGGAGTAATCTACCAGTCTCGATTAAACTTTGTTCGCACGTGGCGGAGGAATATTCTGGAAGCAGTACTTCAGCAGAGCTGCAGAAAATACGGACGTAACCACGAATGGACGACATGGGCNGGAGGAATATTCTGGAAGCAGTACTTCAGCAGAGCTGCAGAAAATACGGACGTAACCACGAATGGACGACATGGGCGCAGCAATGGTAACGGACGAGCTGACAACCGTATTTACGCAAGCAATTTTCCAGGCAGGCGTTTCCCGCTCTGCGCGACGTCTGGGGAAGTTTCCAGAATGCCAATGTGAAGAAAGGACGGTGTGGCAGGGACAAGGGTGACGTGTGCGGTGCTTGGTTCCTCGCATACTGTGCGACGTCACAACGTGCGCCGCCATGCTTGAGATGTCGGGAAAACACAGCCGGCGGTGTCGAACAGGGCGTCCTTGGTGGAGGAGAAACTGTGGCGTTCTGGGCAGCAGCCGTACACGAGATCGCACGAACTGGCGCGTGCGATGGGTCGCAGCCCCACAACCACCTGGAGTAACCCGTTGAACCTCCTTCGTGCTAAGCGCTTGGGGCTTGCTGGAGAGACGACAAAACTCGATCATTCAAAGGAAGTAAAAGTCGTAACAAGGTTCCCGTGGACGAGCCCATCGCGCACCGGTCCGGAGGCCTCGCTAAATCGTTCGATCGGCAGCAGCGAAGGGGCGTTGTGTACAAAGGGCAGGCACGTAACCAACTTGAGATTATGACTCGCGCTTTCTGGTAATTCCTCGTTCATGGGGAACAATTGCAACTACTGCGCCTATTCCATCTCACCAAGCCGCAGGAGTTGCTTGGAGACGACTTCCACCGGCGAGTTGATTTTGCAGAACGATATCTTCCGGAAGTGCGTCTCCGCTCCCCTGCTTCGCTTCGCACGTGTTGCACACCGACGAGTTGATGTTCACGTGGAAGGTTATCTACCATGTGAATAATGTGCGCGTGTGGGCCAACAATAGCCCACCGTCTACACGTGTTGCTCAGGCTGTGTTTCCTGCCACAACGACTGGTTGGATGCATTTAAATAACACTCCCTAACAATACATTGCCCACGTTGTTATTGCAAGACGTTCGCCTTAGTATTACTCACGTTGTGTTGTTCCAGCGTGACGGTGCACCCGCGCACGCTGCAAGAAATGTGTCAAGGTGCTTGTTGGAGTTGTCATGGAGGTCCACTCTCATGGCCTGCACGTTCCCCGTACGTGTCACCGCTGGATTTCTCATGCTAGGACACAGCAAATCCGTTGTCTGTGCCTCGCCAGTATAATCAAGGGATTATCTCTGGTACAGCGGATGCATGCTGCTGCCAACAGCATACGAGCAACAGTTTGTATCTTCGAACTCATGCGTCAGTCAATGTCACGGCGAAGCAATAGAGGTCCTGAAGCAGGTGGTATGATGTTCGAACGGTTCCTGTGGTTACAGCACCTACTTGTGTAAACATAGGAGTTTCTAATTTTTTCAATAAATTATTCGGCGTGTGACAGTGTGACTGCAAAACCGCGCAATATATTTTCGCCTGCTGCTTTGCTGGGTTCGACGTCCTAACAGGGTGTCGACAAGGGAGTGATCTGACATACCTGTCGATGCCCTCCATTCGACGGTCAGTGGTGAGGGACGGCAGGCGCACCTCGCAGCGGTCACCTGGTCACCTGGTCACCTGGTCACCTGGACGGCTGACGGCGAGCAGGGGTACCCTCCACACTCCGCTACAGTCACCTCCTCGGCACATGGTCGGCGTTGCCTGGTCATGGCTCGACCCTTCCGCTAAGTCATCTGGATTTGAATTTTCGCCGGCAATAAATCGACGCTAACCTTCTGGGAGCTTCCGAAACGCCCGGCATAACGAACTCTGGGAGCTGGCTAGACTGCTGTTCGAGAGATACCATGGGAGGGGGGGAAGTCCTTAGAAGGAGCATTACCGTTATTTAAATATATGTAATTTTTCTTATATGGGCACTTAATGTAAACTTTAAGCCCAGCGTTATCAAGTTTGTGCATTGCATCCGATCAAAAATAGTTTAAATTCTTTTGACTAATTCTTTATACCTTTGTAGGGCTTTTNCAAGTTTGTGCATTGCATCCGATCAAAAATAGTTTAAATTCTTTTGACTAATTCTTTATACCTTTGTAGGGCTTTTAAAAAAAAGCGTTAGTCCGCAAATATAGGTACCAAAAGAAAATTCATTTTTCTTACATTTCTCACATGTGGGGAAAGTTTACTTGTCATTTGTTCCCATGGTATGCGTTTTTACTTGATTTTCCAACATATTTGATATCTGAGCAAGGTCTAAGGAATTCATTAAGTNTTAAAAAAAGCGTTAGTCCGCAAATATAGGTACCAAAAGAAAATTCATTTTTCTTACATTTCTCACAAGTGGGGAAAGTTTACTTGTCATTTGTTCCCATGGTATGCGTTTTTACTTGATTTTCCAACATATTTGATATCTGAGCAAGGTCTTAGGAATTCATTAAGTGAATGTCATGGACGGAGGAAGAGGCGATCACTGGCATGAGGTGGGTGGGTTTCCTCCGGGTGCTCCCACCTCATATGACAAATTGCCGTTATATCTGCCGTGTGTTCATTTTGCATTCACAGTATATTACCACTTATTTACTAGTGTACGCCCTTGGTGGTGTACAATAAGATAACGCGTTATCATTTGTTAGTGAAATTCACCCAAACTCATGCCTAGCACACAAATTTGTGCGCGTTTAAAGTACAACGAGCGCTTTTCGTTTTTTAATTATATATCTTTAATTCGCCAAGACCTGTGTTTTGTGTGATGTCTAAATTGCCAGGTCACTCACATATTGTTTTTAAACTTCTTCTCTATAAAACGTGTTTCTCTAAAACGTTTCACCTGAGAGTGTTCCAACAAACACGACCTTTAGTGTTGATTTAGACGCGTTGATTCATAATTTGTCTTAACAAATCGTTTACAGCGTATTTATACAAAGTATGATGCAATCTTAAAGAACGGGGTGATATTACCAACATGTTTTTCAGGGGTGAAAGAAGTCTGTTACACAAATTAGTATACGCCAACTTGTTACTTAATCGGAAGTACTTTCTGATATTTTTAACTGAAAGTATTTAAAAACTCGATTTCTGAGGGTACACAAGTTTTCGTATCATATTTTCGTAAGGAATAACCCGCTGGATTTTGTTGTGTTGCCCAATACAATTCTACTATATATAATAT
>NQII01001121.1:665749-684622 GCA_002778355.1 Clitarchus hookeri | reverse complement strand
GGCAGGACTCGCCTTTCAGTGCAAGCTGAATAGTGCGCTGACGTCTTACATGCATCAACTTGTTGCAGCTAGTTTTTCAAAGCGCGTTTCGAAAATGTTTGGTATACAGCATGTTCGGAAATTGAACGTCCAAACTGCGGGAGGTGATTCCTTATGGAGGAAAAAAAAACTATTAAATATAAAGGACACAATATATCTTAACAGAATATTATAGGAAATATGAACAGGTGGAAATTGGGTTTTGAAAACGTATTTTCGTTGAATGTCTTGTACTTTCTGCCAGCGGTAGGGATGGCGGTGATTTGCCCACGTCCCATACACAAGGGAATGGGATACGTCCATTTGCCGTGCTATGGAGGGTGTACTAGTGGAGGGCAAGTCGTTGATGTGCTGACGTGTCACTTCCTCAAGCCGGACAGTACGCACAGACCGAGGACGGCCAGCATTACGCATGTGTCTCTGCAACATGGGAAGCATAAGTCACAATTTTTGCAGCGGACTTTGTATGCGTTGTACAAGGCATTCGGCAAATANCTCTGCAACATGGGAAGCATAAGTCACAATTTTTGCAGCGGACTTTGTATGCGTTGTACAAGGCATTCGGCAAATATACGTTTTCCAAATCCAATTTTCATAGGCTCATATCTCCTTTAATATTCCGTTTTGGTATGCGGTGTCGTATATATTTTCGACTTTATTTTTCATAAGGAATCGCCTCCAGTAGTTTGAGATTTTAATTTCCGATGATTCTGTAGACAATTCACGGTTACTTCCGATTTTTCTGAAGCCCTGCTGAAGTTCTACTTCTAGGGTATTCCTCCGCTCCAAGCAAACAAAGCTTTAGGAAATTACACCAAAGGGGCAATGCCACGTATTCGTGCGAAATCAGTGTAATGATATTTGGCATAAGATCTATTTCTTACTAGGCATTACAACACACCTATTTTCTGATTTTTGTTAACTNAGTGTAATGATATTTGGCATAAGATCTATTTCTTACTAGGCATTACAACACACCTATTTTCTGATTTTTGTTAACTAAAATTATTTATAAATATAACACTATAATTTATAGATAAATTATAAACAAAATTTCAGTTTTTCCAAAAATAAGGTNAAAATTATTTATAAATATAACACTATAATTTATAGATAAATTATAAACAAAATTTCAGTTTTTCCAAAAATAAGGTACTTTAATGTAAACACTAGTATAAAACGCTTATGATACATTACATAATTAGGAAACACCCAAATATGTAATATATGGTGTGATTTTTTTTAAGGTTTGATTCAAAAGTATGAAAAAACCACAGATAAACTATATGTTGTGATATAAAAATTCGTCACCTACGCCTCTTTATTTTGTTAGATATTCCCTGACTACTGGTTAAAGGTAACAAAGAATATGTTTTTTACCATCTTCAGTCGGTAGTCAGAGAATAATAACTGCAGTGAATATATGATTATGTAAAATATTGTTGGGAGCTTTTATTTATATATGTAATCGACGTGCCAAAAATTTTGACACTCATTCTGAAATCTGCTTGCGACAAGTTGGTAAATTTAATACGTTGCTGCACCATTCCTTTTAAAATGGCGAAACAGGAAACACCTGCTTTAGTGCTTTTTTTTCGCCGTAATTTGTATTTCAGATGTTTTGTACATAACAAAAATATATATGTGTGTCACAGGACGTATTTAATTAAGTATATCGTACCTCAATTTTATTCCCTTACTGCCTTTACTTGTTAGAGTAAATTAGGGATATCATGTTTGTGTATCATTAATTCCATGCTTATTTCAAAAATTATCGTATTTATTCTATTCCTTCTATTGATATCATTCTTCTGTCTCAAACACTATATATATAGATATAAATATATATGCGTGTGTGTGTAGATATGTATATATATAATACATATGTGAGAGGCAACATTGTGCTTCGAAATTTAAAAACAAAATGTACTTAAAGTATGCATATATCATTAAAAATAAATTCCACTTCTTCTGAAACCCTGCTCAAGTAACTGTTAACTAATTCTAATTTTATCTGCGGCCAGGTCATCAGTATTCCCCAACCAGCTTCCACTACACCGCAAGTTGAATGACGTGACGAGGTTTCCAATAAGGCGCTACATGGCAGTAGCAAGACCAGCGTTTGGTCGTACACTGAGAGAATGGCAACAAAAGCAGCAATATTCATATTATTGTTTATCCAAAAAAGCATGACCTTGAATAAACAGAACCTCCGGTTAGGCCAAAAGAAATCAGGCTGTCAACAAAATATTTAGTTGAATCAACTATATATATTTGTTTGGCCACTCACATGATTGCCTTCATTCGAAAATACATGTCAAAAGTTAGTTAGCTTTTTTTTTTTTTTTGTAACAATTAGAATGGTAACAGTGTTTTTTAATGCATTTATTAATGTTTAATAATTGTATAAACATCGTAATAAAACAATTTCAAAACGAAACTTAAAAGTAAATCTATTAAACTTCAAATATATGTTGGTGCACGTTGTCTAGTAATTGAAATATGTGTATTTTAAAATACTCCAAATTCATTTGTAGCCACTGTAGCAGATATTGCTAAGGGCCTAGTGCTCAGGCGTAGATTATCTAGGTTTGAGTCTAGGAGGGGTTTCAGATTTTTTTTATATTAATCGAAACTGTTTAATGTACATATTATCTATAGAAATATTTGGTTGCACGAACAAAAATCTTTGCTCGGGGGAACCAATTAAAAATCACAAAATAATTTGGTAACAACACCAAAATTTTTCATTGTCCCTAAACAAGTCATTAATTTGGTTCCGCCAAATAGACTTTGTTTCAGTGGGGTCTTTTGTTCAGTGTAGAATTACGTGCAATATTCGTCTCAAAATGAAAATTCCAAATGATTTTCTGGTAAAAACACTGCATACAAAATAAGATAAATAATATCATAGATATTTTCAACTATTTGTTCTCTATCTGAATTAGGTAAATATTAAATTATTTGAGAATTATGGCTACCAACTCAGAAAATTATCGCTGTTATTTATTCCAATGGATAATTTTTAATTGATAATATATTATGAATTTTGTGTATATCATTTTAACAAAACAAGTTATATTTTATGCGTGCTCTTTGACTTGTTTACGTCTAAATTTGTGTATTCCCGTTAACCGAGAGAGCAGTTTTCTTACATAATAACCCGTACGTTAATTCACACAAACGGCGCGCACGATCTCATATAATTCCCGCAATTGTATCTCCAGGTCCATGAACTAAAAACCTGATAATAAGGGAACACAAACAGAAAATATGTTCGGAGATAACTTAAACGAACTCCACATGAATTTTCAATACCGCCGCAAAAAAAAAACGCATTTGTATTTTGTTTATGGTGACTGTACAACTGATCAATTTTTTGTTCGAAATTGGTTTTTATACAATTATTTGTCAAATAAAATATGCTTTTACGCCCGTGTCTACAGCTCAAGATGCGTGTGGGTGAAACAAGTCAGACAAGATGACCGAGTAGTGGAGAGAATAAGTTTCGGAAGAGGATGCCGCTACACTGCAATAATAAACTGTAAGGAATTATGACACTTTAAGATAGGTATTAAAAAGGGTACAGGTATAAGTGAATTACATAACATGACCACAGAAGTGTCTGTCGGCATCCTTTCTACTCACAGCACCTGAATGAACCGTAAAGGCCAGAAATCAAAAGTCCCCTTTCCATTTAACGCCCGGCCAGAATTGCGCCCTCCATCAAAGGTCTCACGCGGTAGTGCGTCCACTCCATTAACGAGCAATTTGTGCCTCATGTGTGCCAATTAAGGTCAGAAATCCGTGGGCACGGGCCCGCTGTGCCTCGCTAGGTAAACTGGCGACGGAGTAATCCAGAACATCGCATGATTTTACTTAAAGAAGGTAGGCACCCAGTACATTCAATAACTCTGAACATTAAGTTTTTTGAATAAAAAATAAATAAATAGCATGCATACGAAAAGGTAAAATTAAATTTTAGTTCAGCATTACGTCTATGTGAAGACATTGTAATTGCAACCCATAAGTAATGTGTAAATATTGCGACTTTTGACGAATAAACGTAAAATTTGTGTACATGTGTGAGTTGTGTAATGGCCAAAGCCCGCAACTCAATATATTAGCGTTCTTTGAATTGCCACGTGAGGATTAATCATTGAATATTGACCCATTCAATGGAAGATAGGGATTCTTCATGGTAGTCGTTTGAAGGCGTCGTACAGATTGAGATACACTTGTGTGATCCGATTAAGATCACTCAATAACAGAGCTTCTATTTGTCGTTTTGCGGTACTCAAATCCTATCTGCAACCCACCTAGTATAACGTTTATAGGACATAATGTATGGTACATTAGAACGACACGATAAGTTTGATTTCGGCCTGGAGAAAGTCTCGCGATTCTATTAGATGTTTTCGTGTTCCCCGGTTTGGGAGAATCAATCGGTTTTGTCAAGCCGTAGTTCGTAAGCACAATCATTTTTTTTAACACTGACGATTACGTGGATGAACGTGCAAATATCACACCTGCTGGTTCGGATTTCAGATTAGTAGGGGACAGAACGACAGTGAAGAAGCTCACGCCAGGGAAATATGTATGCAAAACCACCGTGCGGAATTAAATTATATAAAACCTTCCCTCGTGCATTTCATGCCTACAAAACGGTAACGCAACTAAGAAAGGTTTCCAAAAATAAAAGAATTTCTAACTTTTTTTTTTGTTCTTGTTGCATACTTGTAGGTAAACAGATATGTTTGTAACATTGACAGAATTTCATAAATGTTTTACCTGGATCGAGGAAAATGTGACAATTTAAACTAAATTACTGGTCATGGAGAGTTTCATTGAACATTTCCTGTAGTACAATTTGTGGTCATGCTGTCAAAATCCTTCACTTTTCTAAAGTGTTGCTACTGGACAAAACATTCCAAACAGTGCGCATGACAACTCTGGTCAAAATCATGACTGTTTCTGCGCAAGCGGCACNATTTTGCAGTGGACTGTTCACGGTAAACTGGGGACTGCTGAAAGACCTGCTTAAGATATACTTATATACGCATTGTTTATTATTCTACCGCAAGTAAAATTAACATTTCCATATGTATGATCACTTTATTCATGCGTCCGCGTACTAAAACTGTAACATTTTTTGGCATGTAAATATTTTACAATATTAATAATAATTCTTGAACTTACACGCGTTAAAAAATACAAAGCGAAAGGACAAAGGTTAGTATTCACAAATATTTACCTAACACTTTTATTTTGACTCCAAGATAAAGAACTAATTTCCCTCCGGCGTTGCCAACTTGACTGGGCGCAGGCTAGTCAATTTTCCTGGTTGTAACATGTGCAGGTAGGGCAGTGGAATTTTTCAAAGGTTGATATTAGAAGTGCTCACTTAACTGTGAACAGCATTTACACATCAGTAACTACCCTGAAAAACCAAGGTCACGGGTGAAATTCTGCGTTCTGAGTAGACTGGTGGAATACAAAGTAAATAGTTAAGTAAATAAATTTTTTGAAAGCAAGAAACACCAGGAGCTTGATGGTTAATGCGCTCGCCTCATGAAGAAAGTATTCCACTTCTAATGGAAGAAAGCCTCTCAAGCCATTAAGCACGAGTAGTTTTTGAGGAACCCTAATATTTTCTTTTCGTCGTATAAACCTTCAGTTTTTTGGGAAATGCCAAAGGCAATTTCCAACTAACTGTCTGCCATGCTGCTTTCTCAATTCAGGCTCAAGTACTTATCGATTTTCAGGGCCATCGTGCGGATTTGTCAGCTCGTAATTGAAGAAAACTTCTCTATTTCCCTGAGCTTCACAGGAACAGACGTGTGCCTTATATGAAATACCACTCGATAAACTTTCTAATAACTGTTTATTAACAACAACGTTAATGGTAAATGGCGATGCTGATCCTGTTGTCTCGTAACCGTTTACGTACGTGTACCATGCGTGCATTTCTAGTCGACTCATAATTTATTTTTGAAATAAAATTATAAGCCTTAAATCCATGTATATTTAAGTTATTTTTTTTTTGTTTTCAATAAAGTAGTGAAAGTGACGCTATCTATAAATAACATCAAATTATCTAAAGACTTATTCACAAGTGAAAGTTAACACAAATATAACATAGCACGGTATATTGTAATGTTATGAAAGCATAACAACATTCACAGTGGGAACATGATCATTGCCATAAATATATTTGATAATAAAAAAAATTACGACGTTTCATACTTCAAACTTCTGTGATTAACTCTGGATTAATTGGTATAAAATTCTGAAAATTTCAACATTTTTACAGCGTAGCGAAGACGAGGGTTAATTGGCTAGAAGTTTAGGTTGGCAAGCTGCGAATAGTTCCCACAAAGAGCACTTGTGCACTTGCGCACGCAACACTAGTGCATTTCGGGGCGGATTAGCCGCCATGTTATGTTGGATATGTTATGTGGACTGTTGTTTGCATAAGCTTCGTGGCTTTGGTTTTAATAATTAAGTAATATTCACTTGATTGTAATTTTTTATTTGTAGCAATTTTCATAGTATGTTTATATATTGGTTTTTGAGAAAATTATTAAGGAATCTGCTTTGAATACGTTATTTTGTAAATCACTTCGGATACACAGGCCAGTAATGGTTACAGTGAAATTACTTTGACATGAGGTGAAGGGGTTAGTTATCACGACATAAAAAAAAGGGACTGGTTGGCTCACCTTTTCAAAATGCTTATAGTGGTGAAAAAATTGTTACGATATTGAATTCAAATTTCTCCACTGAAATAACACTGATTTATCATACATTGTTTGTTTTTACATATGTAACCAGTTAATTAAGGAAAGTAGGAAGATTAAGAGCAGCGGAACTTCTCGTGACATCGTGTTGAGATCTGTGAATCCTCTGAAGATTGGAGGCTTCTCAATAAGAAAGGCGGACAAAGAATGTGATTAACAATTTCGAAGCTTGACAAGCTACTGTACGAAGGTGTCAATTGCCGATTTGCAAACCACAGTCATTGACCTTCGATTTGAGGTGGCCATACAATAGTAAAATGGCATAATTGATCACATTTTGGATTGTAACGGCAAACCTTTTATATTTGGTTTAACTTTTTTTTTTACTGACAAGGAAATTATGTTATAGGAATATCTTATGAAAGCAGCAGATATTTATTATTTATTATTGGTTCTCTCCGAGGTAAGTATGCATATGTGTTTTTCAGTTTTCTCAATGCCTTTGATATGAAGATTCCATCCTGCTGTTGTCAAAGTCTGATCGCTGGTGGCAACTGGTTCACGAACCTTATAAAGTGTTATTCAGGCGTGCACCCGAAGCAACAAAACCAAATCGACGTTAAAGCTTTTTATGAAATAATATACTTTATTTCATGACTCGTTCTACGGAACCTGGACGAGGCAAGTATTGTTTTGGTACAAAAGACAGATAACAGTGGTCACCGGTTGGGACTTAAGGGCTCTGCCTGCATCAACGGAGTTTAAATGAAGAATCAATGCTAAAGAAATGTCTACTCATTACATCAATTTTTTAGACAACTCGTTCAAACAAAACAGTATTCAAAATGACTTTCAAAGAAAATAATGCCACGTTAAGGCATTTTCAAAAAAAATATATATATATTATAATTATTGTAAAATGTAAATTTTACTACTAAATTGTATTACAAAATATTAAATATAATCGTTGGTGATATTTTAGTGGCAGTATTACAAAAGGGACGTTGCGAAGAATAGAAAATTTTTGTTTGAAACGGTTATCATTAAAATTGATGCCTTTGGAAGTAATGTATTTAACATTGATCCCCCATTTAAATCCCGTATATACAAAACCGTCATAATATATCTTCAGGTTACCATGTTCTGGATAAGGTCATAACTATTGACGATCCGAAATGATATAAGCATAATAGCTAACAGCCTAAAACATAGCCTTACGTTATGATTCAATGATGCGTGTTAAAACGAAAGACAATAGTATCAATTATTGTTATTTATAACGGCCAACTGACTTTTTTTTAGCAGTGTTCGGATATTAAAACATGTCTAATATATCATAAAGGCCCTAAGGTTATTTTATCTGAACGAAACACCATGTCGATAGGCAGTTTACGGTTTACGGGCCATCGACCCACTAATGGATGCGAAACGCCATATAAATTGCAAACAGCAGAGCAGCCGCGAGCGGAAATGGAAACAGTGTAACGCGCTGTGCATTTATACTGCCGTAGCCACCGGCCTATAATTTCGGACTGCGGACATCGGCCAGATGGGTGACATTTTATTCTTGACATTTGATCCGGCGCAATATGTGCCGCGTAACGTTCGGCGCCGTTGCCACGGCACATAACGGCTGGCTGGCGCGATGGCATTTCCCGCCAACACGTCGATGCATTCAGTTCAGTAAGTTTTGATCACGCCTATTAGTTACTTCCTTAGACTGATATAATAAATCTATCCTGGGTAATATTTATATCAACGTTGCTAAATCATACATGTGATTTATTCTAATTCCATTTGTCTTTATACATAATATTTCAAAATATCTTTGACAAAACGTCCAACTAGGTGATGTGGTGTTTGTTACCACCGCCGAAATTTTTTGTGGCCCCTGGTTTTTCTGTACACGATTCAGTTTTTTCCGGCGGTTTATCTTGTTCCATGTGTTTTGCTCAGTCATGATCTTACATNATAACATAGCACGGTATATTGTAATGTTATGAAAGCATAACAACATTCACAGTGGGAACATGATCATTGCCATAAACATATTTGATAATAAAAAAAATTACGACGTTTCATACTTCAAACTTCTGTGATTAACTCTGGATTAATTGGTATAAAATTCTGAAAATTTCAACATTTTTACAGCGTAGCGAAGACGAGGGTTAATTGGCTAGAAGTTTAGGTTGGCAAGCTGCGAATAGTTCACACAAAGAGCACTTGTGCACTTGCGCACGCAACACTAGTGCATTTCGGGGCGGATTAGCCGCCATGTTACGTTGTATATGTTATGTGGACTGTTGTTTGCATAAGCTTCGTGGCATTGGTTTTAATAATTAAGTAATATTCACTTGATTGTAATTTTTTATTTGTAGCAATTTTCATAGTATGTTTATATATTGGTTTTTGAGAAAATTATTAAGGAATCTGCTTTGAATACGTTATTTTGTAAATCATTTCGGATACACAGGCCAGTAATGGTTACAGTGAAATTACTTTGACATGAGGTGAAGGGGTTAGTTATCACGACATAAAAAAAAGGGACTGGTTGGCTCACCTTTTCAAAATGCTTATAGTAGTGAAAAAATTGTTACGATATTGAATTCAAATTTCTCCACTGAAATAACACTGATTTATCATACATTGTTTGTTTTTACAGATGTAACCAGTTAATTAAGGAAAGTAGGAAGATTAAGAGCAGCGGAACTTATAGTGACATCCTAATGAGAGCTGTGAATTCTCTGAAGATTGGAGGCTTCTCAATAAGAAAGGCGGACAAAGAATTTGATTAACAATTTCGAAGCTTGACAAGCTACTGTACGAAGGTGTCAATTGCCGATTTGCAAACCACAGTCATTGACCTTCGATTTGAGGTGGCCATACAATAGTAAAATGGTATAATTGATCACATTTTGGATTGTAACGGCAAACCTTTTATATTTGGTTTAACTTTTTTTTTTACTGACAAGGAAATTATGTTATAGGAATATCTTATGAAAGCAGCAGATATTTATTATTTATTATTGGTTCTCTCCGAGGTAAGTATGCATATGTGTTTTTCAGTTTTCTCAATGCCTTTGATATGAAGATTCCATCCTGCTGTTATCAAACTCTGATCGCTGGTGGCAACTGGTTCACGAACCTTATCAAGTGTTATTCAGGCGTGCACCCGAAGCAACAAAACCAAATCGACGTTAAAGCTTTTTATGAAATAATATACTTAATTTCATGACTCGTTCTATGGAACCTGGACGAGGCAAGTATTGTTTTGGTACAAAAGACAGATAACAGTGGTCGCCGGTTGGGACTTAAGGGCTCTGCCTGCATCAACGGAGTTTAAATGAAGAATCAATGCTAAAGAAATGTCTACTCATTACATCAATTTGTTAGACAACTCGTTCAAACAAAACAATATTCAAAATGACTTTCAAAAAGAATAATGCCACGTTAAGGCATTTTCAAAAAAAAAAATATTTATATTTATATATTATAATTTTTGTAAAATGTAAATTTTACTACTAAATTGTATTACAAAATATTAAATATAATCGTTGGTGATATTTTAGTGCCAGTATTACAAAAGAGACGTTGCGAAGAAAAGCAAATTTTTGTTTGAAACGGTTATCATTAAAATTGATGCCTTTGGAAGTAATGTATTTAACATTGATTCCCCATTTAAATCCCGTATATACAAAACCGTCATAATATATCTGCAGGTTACCATATTCTGGATGAGGTCATATAACTATTGACGATCCGAAATGATATAAGCATAATAGCTAACAGCCTAAATATAGCCTTAAGTTATGATTCAATGATGCGTGTTAAAACGAAAGACAATAATATCAATTATTGACATTTATGACGGCCAACTGACTTTTTTTTAACAGTGTTCGGATATTAAAACATGTCTAATATATTATAAAGGCCCTAAGGTTATTTTATCTGAACGAAACACCATGTCGATAGGCAGTTTACGGTTTACGGGCCATCGAGCCACTAATGGATGCGAAACGCCATATAAATTGCAAACAGCAGAGCAGCCACGAGCGGAAATGGAAACATTGTAACGCGCTGTGCATTTATACTGCCGTAGCCACCGGCCTATAATTTCGGACTGCGGACATCGGCCAGATGGGTGACATTTTATTCTTGACATTTGATCCGGCGCAATATGTGCCGCGTAACGTTCGGCGCCGTTGCCACGGCACATAACGGCTGGCTGGCGCGATGGCATTTCCCGCCAACACGTCGATGCATTCAGTTCAGTAAGTTTTGATCACGCCTATTAGTTACTTCCTTAGAGTAATATAATGAATCTATCCTGACTAATATTTATATCAACGTTGCTAAATCATACGTGTGATTTATTCTAATTCCATTTGTCTTTATACATAATATTTCAAAATATCTTTGACAAAACGTCCAACTAGGTGATGTGGTGTTTGTTACCACTGCCGAAATTTTTTGTGGCCCCTGATTTTTCTGTACACGATTCAGTTTTTTCCGGCGGTTTATCTTGTTCCATGTGTTTTGCTCAGTCATGATCTTACATTNTTTTTCTGTACACGATTCAGTTTTTTCCGGCGGTTTATCTTGTTCCATGTGTTTTGCTCAGTCATGATCTTACATTAAAAATACGTTCGTTTGCGGTACCATTACACATTTTCCTTCTCCCAGGATAAAAAATATCCAGTTCATACAGTTTTATTAAATTAACACTAGGAATACAAGTTAGTCAAAAATATAATTTGAACTCTTCTTCAGTTTTGAACACAACTCGATTTTACTGTCCTTTCCTCCTACAAAATGTTTTGCTACATTAGTTTACCTTCAAAATAATATATTCTTCTCTTGTACTTAAATTAAACCGTCTGTCGCTAGTATCACATACAATTGAACCCATGGTAACAATCAGTCCAAGACTTTCGCTAAGTACCAGTTTCCTCTGAAAAGATACAATTAAGATATCGTAAGATAACAAAAGTGCTTGGGCTACGAACTCTTAAAAATAATTGAATTATTTTAATAGTTTAATATATGTGTATACTAACCTTAAATGTGTATCTCCCTATCATTCTATTTTGATCTTCTATATCGATCTTGCAGAAGATATTTTTCCCAATCTGCTTGAACGTATGTTGTAGTTACGGAACGAAGTTTAAGGGGAAATAAATAGGCCTCAGTACTGGCCCCGTACACATTTTCAAACAAGAGTTTACACACAAAAGAGTTTTTATGTACGTAAATTGGGGTCATAACTACACAAGCGCACTTATACTTACAACTTTACTTATTGTAAGAACAACTATGAACAGAAATGGACACAATAAGGGCCCCTCTACATAAAAAAAAAATTTTTACTCACCGGTAAAATGCTTGTATTATAAGTAAAATGATATAAACACAAAGTAAGGGCGTTTGCAGAAAGTCACGAATACCCGTTTTGTCAAACATTTACACATATAAAGCAATATTTGTGTAGATATAATTACACAGCTGGTTATTGTTGATGCTCCTGACAATCGCGGAATTTTTTTAAACCTACTCCATTCTAATAAAGAACCATTCTGNAGCTGGTTATTGTTGATGCTCCTGACAATCGCGGAATTTTTTTAAACCTACTCCATTCTAATAAAGAACCATTCTGAATTTTTTATTTTTTTTTCAAGTTTGTGCAAATTCTATTATGAGACATCAAATTTACGGGCGTTTTAAATAGTAGGAAATTATTTACAATCTACTTGCGACACGCTGAATGGAAANATGAGACATCAAATTTACGGGCGTTTTAAATAGTAGGAAATTATTTACAATCTACTTGCGACACGCTGAATGGAAAATTGTATAATTTTGGTCAGTTTTCCGTTATATGCCAGCTGATAATTTTTTGTTCTACGTGAAACTCAGAAAAATGCCTTTTTCGCCATAAATATATTATGTCTACTAATGGCGGGGAAAACAAACAGCCATCTTGCGGTGAATACATGGAACAGAAGTTTTGCAGCAATGGGTAAAGTATAAATACATTTCTCTACTGCAACAATAGGTTTATATGTGGAAATAATTGAGTGATTAAGTACGCATTACCATGGGTCTGGTCACTTTATTCATGCGTTGGTCAAGTAAACATGTGAAATTATTGGAAAAGTAAACATTTTAGAAATTCTCTTCTTCCTACCCTTACACGCATTAAAAAACAGAAAGCAAAATAAATCATTTCAATATTCACAAACGTTTAACTGGCATTTTTAACTCAACGTTAAAGCATATAACTACTTACCATCCGTCGTCACAAACTTTACAGGGCGAATGGCACTTAGCGTGCCCATTAAAATATACGCAGGGATGGGCAGTGATATTTTTCAAAGGTTGGTTTCAAAAGTGCTCACTTTACCGTGAACAACGTATAGTTTGAGTAATGCGGTTATGATAAAATACTTTGTAGAAAAATTTAGTCAAAACATGCATGCGTAGTAACCTGGGCTGGGTTTTGTAGCGTGACAGAGCATGCTTTGATCTTAGAAGTCCCTTGACCTGAGCCTTTCTCTTCGCAAACGTGACTTATAAAACGATCCCAGATTCTGATTTCTAAGGTTATATCCTTTAATTATGCTCCTATACACCCGTTAGTCGATTCATCCATGACTGGAAAAAAGAAAAAAAGAAGGTGCTTTCAAGCAAGTGATGGAATTACATTTATTTAGTTTCAACAGCATTTTATAACAAATTCGTAATTAATTTAGAAACAAAAAATTTACTTTATTAAAACTTTCAAGTATTAAAACGCTGTCGGTTACTTATTAATTAAAAAGCAGTGGTTAATAAAATAAAAATAAACATATTTTTATGCAGACATTTTTTTTTTTACATGGAGAACTCTTAAAAGACATTATGAATGATCATTAAATATGCAAAACNTTTTTATGCAGACATTTTTTTTTTTACATGGAGAACTCTTAAAAGACATTATGAATGATCATTAAATATGCAAAACTTGTGAATAACAACAAATAACGACCGTTACAAAACTAGCTATCGGGATGTCCTCATCAGAGGAATGCTAATCAAAGATGGCGGCATCCACTACGACGCACTTTCTAAAGTTTCCCTTGCGAGTTCCGACAAGTCGAGGCTAAAACTTGCCGTGTCGCCTTTTCTTATTGGCGGCGACGCACCGGTCTGGTGTCAAATCATCTCTGATTGGCCGGGAGCGCCGCAACCCTCCCTGCCCTCGGCCTCTGCGGCGGCGCGGCGTTAGCGTCGACCCAGGAGGGGTCGAAGCTAATCACAGATTACTTAAGGAATGGTTTAGGGATACTGCAGAACCAATTAAACTATTGAATTTTCAATAAAATGTATAGTATGTTATAATGTAGAATCTTTATTCTTTCAAAATTTAACTTTTGTGTTCGACTACCACTTCACATGCCTAAAACGAAAACTTGCTGAAACGGAAAATATTAGAGTCCACAGAGTTTCACTTCAGGCAGATTTTACTGTAATATAAATACCTCATTTCATAACAATTCTTTTTTTTAATCATTTTTATGTGATACTGTGACACATCTGTCTTTCTGCCACTTTTATGGCATGTAATTACAATGGTTTACTACTTTCACATATGATAAGGGAAGTGTAGATACACAGATTTAGTTAAATATATGGTAGGAATAGGCAGCTCGGCTACTTATTACATTATTAGAAAGAGATAGAAAACACAAGTACTCACAGACACACACACACATATACACAAAGTCTGGCAAACACACCTTCCATGCAGATGCCCCACAATAGGAAACGGTGATTACGATCTGCCTGCCTGTCCTTCGCCCCATCTACCCCGGTTCCCTTGCCAGACACGAGAGAAGAGGCTCGAGTGTAACTTCACGAGGCAAACATCGTGACGGCNAAAAAAAGAAGGTGCTTTCAAGCAAGTGATGGAATTACATTTATTTAGTTTCAACAGCATTTTATAACAAATTCGTTATTAATTTAGAAACAAAAAATTTACTTTATTAAAACTTTCAAGTATTAAAACGCTGTCGGTTACTTATTAATTAAAAAGCAGTGGTTAATAAAATAAAAATAAACATATTTTTATGCAGACATTTTTTTTTTTACATGGAGAACTCTTAAAAGACATTATGAATGATCATTAAATATGCAAAACGTGTGAATAACAACAAATAACGACCGTTACAAAACTAGCTATCGGGATGTCCTCATCAGAGGAATGCTAATCAAAGATGGCGGCATCCACTACGACGCACTTTCTAAAGTTTCCCTTGCGAGTCCCGACAAGTCGAGGCTAAAACTTGCCGTGTCGCCTGTTCTTATGGCGGCGACGCACCGGTCTGGTGTCAAATCATCACTGATTGGCCGGGAGCGCCGCAACCCTCCCTGCCCTCGGCGTCTGCGGCGGCGCGGCGTTAGCGTCGACCCAGGAGGGGTCGAAGCTAATCACAGATTACTTAAGGAATGGTTTAGGGATACTGCAGAACCAATTAAACNACAGATTACTTAAGGAATGGTTTAGGGATACTGCAGAACCAATTAAACTATTGAATTTTCAATAAAATGTATAGTATGTTATAATGTAGAATCTTTATTCTTTCAAAATTTAACTTTTGTGTTTGACTGCCACTTCACATGCCTAAAACGAAAACTTGATGAAACGGAAAATATTACAGAGTCCACAGAGTTTCACTTCAGGCAGATTTTACTGTAATATAAATACCTCACTTCATAAAAATTCTTTTTTTAATCATTTTTATGTGATACTGTGACACATCTGTCTTTCTGCCACTCTTATGGCATGTAATTACAATGGTTTACTACTTTCAAGTATGATAAGGGAAGTGTAGATACACAGATTTAGTTAAATATATGGTAGGAATAGGCCGCTAGGCTACTAATTACATTATTAGAAAGAGATAGAAAACACAAGTACTCACAGACACACACACACATATACACGAAGTCTGGCAAACACACCTTCCATGCAGATGCCCCACAATAGGAAACGGTGATTACGATCTGCCTGCCTGTCCGCCGCCCAATCTACCCCGGTTCCCTTGCCAGACACGAGAGAAGAGGCTCGAGTGTAACTTCACGAGGCAAACATCGTGACGGCCACAGTTCTACACAAGCCCTGAGATAAATACGTCATCGCGACAGACTTCTGTCGATTTGCTGTACCCGTTAAATAACTCGCTGTCGAAATGAGATCAATCACACGAAAATAAGATACCGTAAGTTACTTATAGAAATATTTGAAATCACGCTAGTAAAATGTTTTCGCAAGTTTGTTTAAAAAATTGCTTGGGATTAGGAAATTTTTTGCATATATTTGATTCACAGTAGTATATGATATTTTTGTACGGTAAATTATGCTGCTAAGCATATATAAAAAGACTTAAGACATGACCTTTCAGTCATCGTTGTAATTTTCTACGAATGTTTTCGTGCAATTTATTTCTACGTCCCCAAAAAGCCAAAATCATGATTTTGTCATGTCACAACGCAAAAACCACGAGATCTTAAATTTTTATTCCAGGAGAAACTAATGCATATAAGTTAAACGGTATTTTTTCAAATATTATTAAAAAATTTAATGTTTAGTTATTTGCACCCTTTGGAGTATGAACTAAAACATTTTATGAGAAGCCGTTGTTGACGCTGATAAGCATATCTCGGTAGATAAATATTCTGGAAATACGAATTTTGCCAACAAAAGGGGAAAAAACCATTTTTTTTTACTTTTATCATATTAAAACGTATTCATGGAGAAAGAAAATGTGAAAATGGTCAAATGTTGCATATTTAAAACGTGCCATGCAGTTTCCTTAAGAGAAAAGAACTATTATAAGGGCGTAGTTTAAGCTGTCTCCTTCATCGCGTGTAATAATGCCCCACTGTTGCAGATCTTATTTGCGTAGTACGGCATCACGACGGAAACACTGCACGCGTTGCGCGTAGGGACGATGAGGCGCTAGGAGTGAGTGTTGGTGTCGCCCTTATCACTCCCCTGCTTCTTGACCTTGAACGCGCAGCTGCATACTCCTCATTAAGGTACTGCCTGCCGGCTAGTAGCTGCGAAATTTAAATAGGGAATCCAACGGTAAAGAAATTTCCCCCATCAGTGCGTCAATTTTAGGGATAAGCGTTTTAAACAAAATATGTTTTTCACGAAATTTTAACGAGTAGATCCCTACGAGTGTATATTTTCAATATAGATAGCCAGAATGTACTTTTTTGAAAAAAAACATTCATTTTAAAATTCCTGGCAAACAGACTATAGGTGTTATGGAAACATCTCCGCTGTAGAGAACTTCTAAAAAATTCGCAAAGGATATATTTAGGATTGAAACCTCTATCTTTAAAATTAACGCACTGAGGCGAAATTTCCATAACATGGGATTTCCTATATAAATTTCGCAATCTCCACCCAGTAGGCAGTACGCTTAAGAGAGCAGGAAACCGGTTTTATAGTAACTAGAAAATTTTTCTTATCTCTCAAAGGGGACTGTGCTATTGTAGTGGTCAGATTATTTGTCTCCCACCAAGGCGAGCCGGGTTGGATTCCCGGTGGGGTCAACCGGAATTTCGCTTTTGTGAAAACGAAGCGGACGTTGCCGTTGCAAGACGTCGTTGTTAAGAGGCGTGCTGAAACCTTTATAACTCAACATTTTTTTGTACTCAGTCTTGACACAATGAAATAAATATTAAAAATAAGAATTTCCATATTAATTTTTCCGCCAAATCAGCCTATGTTAAAAAATATTAAGTCAATATATATTGTACAGTAAAACAAATATTATTAGATTTTAACAATTCGATTTTACAGCATATATCCGTAATGCCATCACACATATAAATTAACCGGTATATTATTCTCTTTTCCTTTTTCAACTAAAAGGACACCACAGATGTTGAATACATGAAGACATTTTGAGTTACACCACGTCTTGGATTGTGCAGAAATTTTATTTGGGCGATAATAGAATACTTAAGGTGATTAAATTTGTTTTAATTAATCCCACATCTCGTTCTATGAGCACGTAAATATGTACGCTGACTACCTAGCATATTTAATGAAGACGAACTTGCTAAGGCTAGTGTGAGCAACTGAGAATAAAACCAGTACTTAAAAATCTTTACACTAAGAACATTTTGGTCGATCAGGAAATGTAACAACTGGACCCAAATGTACGGAATGTTTAAGAAGCGTTTCTTCGAAATAGTTACCCAAATATTATACAGTAAATATACTTATATTCAGCAAACATTTGCTAAACACTATTCCACATGTAAAGTTCCAAATTAATTCTCGAAGCACGTGGGGGGCCGCGGTGTTATAGTGGTCAGACTACTCGCTTCCCACCTAGGCGAACCGGGTTTGCTTCCCACCGGGGTCGCTCACATATTTTCGCACGTGGTAATCGTGCCGGACGATGCCGCTGGTAGGCACGGGTTTTCTCGGGGATCTCCCCCGTTTCCACGCTCTTGCGTTCCGGCGCTGCCCCATAGTCACCTTGCTTCACCATGAACGGCTCTGAAAATATCAGCTGTTAAGAGCCGCCCAAGTCTCTTCACTCGCTCACGTACTGTCGTCACAACCGGTGAAACGTCAATTAAATATTCTTTGTGACGATACGGTTTACTGCGGTGCCGTGCATCACCGAGAAGTGAGTGTTCATAGCGTACCGCGACCGTACGAAATCGATAAATTCTCAGTTAAGAGTTTAGGAACAAGCATACGCGCCCGGCCGTGTTGCGTGGTTGTCTCGTTAGTACTAGACAACGCGGGGAAATATAACTTTCACGTGTCTATCAACTGTTCGAGCTAGCCGAGGCATAACACGTCTACACAATAGGTAGTTTTACCGACACTGGGGTGTGAACTGTGCGCCACGAACGGAAGAGACATCCCACGAGTTTGAAAATGTTTATCATTACACATAGACTAACACGGAAATAATGTTTTCCTGTTTTGTATTCATTGCGGCTGCTATTTGTGTCGGGTTTTCGTATCTATTGTCTTGCTTTGTCTTCTGAAATTGTAATTTTTTTTCGTATCAGTTTTTTT
>NQII01001121.1:621774-651932 GCA_002778355.1 Clitarchus hookeri | reverse complement strand
TTAACTCTACTGCAAGTGTTACCAGATAAACCACTCCACAGATTCCACAAGTGACTTCCACGCAATTCCACACGCAACTCTAGAGAGTGGCATTGCACGTAATCGCACTCAATTACGTATTGTTAAAATCTCATTACAGATACTTCATAAATTTCTGCAGCCAGCGTCAATTTTCTGAGAATTTTATTTTGTCCCTTCAAAACGTAGTTTGAGTCTTGTCGCCAATGTTTTACGAATTACAAGCGACAAGTTTATCAAATAAAAATCTTCTGTGAATTCAAGAACAAAGAGATTGGCCAGTTCAAATCATATTAAAATGTACCATGAGTACATTTCACGAGAAAGTTGGCTTTCTGTAAAGTTTCAGTCGGAGGTGGATATTCCGCGCAATATCCCCGCAGTCAATAATTCAAACAGAAAATAAAAAAAACAACACCAATAGAAAAACTACCCATTTTGACGTATTTCCCGCCATTTTGCAAGGCAGTACGCAACGCCTGGTTAACGATGCTCATGGTTGGACCCCCCGTTAAATGGGAAATTGAAGAATCGTGCTCCTATGGGTGGAAACGGCGATGTAAGTTTTCTAAGGTGATCCATTCCAGCACACAACTTCGTGACTAATAACAGGATTGAAATAAATATGGTTTTGTTGGCACGGGTAAAAGACTACTATGAGAGCGTTTGAGTTGGTGCTGCGCATGCGCAAGCTGCAGGGCTGGGGGCCCGCGGTGACTGACGGCAATTTTGGGCGTGGGCGAAAATTTCCGAGCAGTATATCTTACGAGCCCAATATACTCGCGCTCTGATTTCTTTAGCCTAGATAGCACTGTTGCACTGGCGGGTTAGCAAAAGCTATTGGTTTTTTTTTTCTGTATAATAATACTTATGTAGGTTTCATAATGTATACTAGAAGTGCATCCCACCAAGGCAAACCGGGTTCAATCACTGGCTGGTTCACTCCCGGATAATGCATCTGGTCGGCGTGTTTTCTCGGGGATCTCCCGTTTCCCCCGCCCTTGCATTCAGCGCTGCTCCATTATCGCCTCATTTCACCCTCATCGGCTCTCAATACCTCGTTTTTAAGAGCCATCTAAATATCTCAACTAGTAAAGTAATTAACTCGTCAGTTATTTATTAAAGTTAGTTTTAATTATCAAATACTCAATTTTCTAAGAACACGTAATTTACGAAACATAATCTACCCGTTTTTTTAAGGGACTTCTTAGTATATTGACCTTTCTGGTTTTTTAGTAAGCTTGTACAATTATTAGAAAACGTAACAAAGATTGGTGGCAGGAAATAAACAGTAGATTTGATTAAACAAGGTATCTTTAACAAGAGTAAAGAAGTACGAACCTTTGAAGTATTCCTTTATGTATACATATCGATACATTGAGGAATTTGACTGAGTGAGCAATGGAAGAAACAGCAAAGATAGGCCTTCACTTTCCAAGTTCGAATTACCAAAATAGTATACTGGCAGAAGAGCATTAAATCCAGCAAAGATCTAGTAGATCACTTCGAGTACGTTCCTGCAAAGTACCACCTTTTTTTTGCATAAATTGCCATAAATAATTCACAGGGAACTACGGAAGAACCATTTTCCAATGACAACGACTATACGATAATAAGGTAATATGCGACTCAATATTTGTCCTGATAATCTTTTTAACTTATTATCATTGTACTACTATTTGATAGAACACACGTTCTGTATTACGGTTAACTACAGTGAAAATTTTTTCTACATGAAAGCAAATTTTTTTTTCTCCATTGTAGCATATGTTTCGCGAGCAACCATTGATTTTCTCATTTCGTGAGAAATAANGTAGCATATGTTTCGCGAGCAACCATTGATTTTCTCATTTCGTGAGAAATAATTAATGATAATTTCAGTAAAAAATCCTGATCACTTTAAAAATAACACTCACCTTTTTTTAACGTAAAAAATGGAAATTTTCATATATAATTATAATTCGTACAAATTGGAATTTAAAAAATATTTGTAAACTCAAATTTTAATTTTATTAAGCTAAAGTGGTTATTGAAGTCACAGGAGAAGCATTTTACAATTTAATTCAACCCCTAAATTTGGTTCACGTGCGACACGGGTTAACCTTACAGCTGTATGACTTTAAAGTTTATCACAACTATTGAAATTTAAATGTGTGCGACATATAAACCAATTTTCAAAGACATTTTTTTATTAAACTTTCTAATTACAGAAAAAAAAATTTNTAAATGTGTGCGACATATAAACCAATTTTCAAAGACATTTTTTTATTAAACTTTCTAATTACAGAAAAAAAAATTTTAGCTTTATAGTATCAGATTAATTTTGTTAAATTTTTGGATGTGTAAAAAAAATGTATTAACTTCAAATTCCTTATAGCTTGCTTCATTCATTTTCAAAAGCAANTAAATGTGTGCGACATATAAACCAATTTTCAAAGACATTTTTTTATTAAACTTTCTAATTACAGAAAAAAAAATTTAAGCTTTATAGTATCAGATTAATTTTGTAAAATTTTTGGATGTGTAAAAAAAATGTATTAACTTCAAATTCCTTATAGCTTGCTTCATTCATTTTCAAAAGCAANAAAATTTTTGGATGTGTAAAAAAAATGTATTAACTTCAAATTCCTTATAGCTTGCTTCATTCATTTTCAAAAGCAACCTTCCTCTATTATCGTACTTCGTTCAAGCCGCAACTAAAAAGTAAGTAAAAAACTAAAAAGTAGAAAATGATTTTAGATGCTTGAACATCCGAAACCTTTTCAAGCAGGACCATAGTAAAAAAAAAAAAATTCTCGCAGTAGGACCCGCACAAGTTTCAAAAGATTCGTTCTATAGTTTAAAACAAAACAAAAGAAAACAATGTAATTGACTGACACATTTCCGTGCACCATAAGTGTAAAGTGATGTGCGAGTCTCGTAGTTAACACACTAGTATCCGGCAGTATTACACCCAAAGTTCACATGTGAAAACGTAGCGGACGTTACCGCAGGTCGGCTGATTTGCTAGCGTTTTTCCCGTTTCCCCAGCATTTACACGCTGCTTTATCTCCAACTGTATTAAAGGGGAATCCCTGGTATACACTGTTCACTGTAAAATGAGCACTTTTGAAAGCCCTGCTTAAGATCTACTTGTACGCACGTTGTGTATTCTTCCGCCACATGTAAAATTAACATTGTCATGAGCCGCATCGCCTTATCATGTGTCGGTCAGGTAGAACTGTAAGATTGTTAGAAAAGAAAATATATTACAATTCTGCTCATTTTTACACTTCGATGCATTAAAAAGAAAAACAGAAAGCGAAAGTAGTAACATAAGTTATCGCAAATGGTTACCTGACACTTTTTATTCGACGTTAAGATATGGAACTACTTTCCATTCATTGTTACCAACTTTTCTGGGGTCATGTCACTCAGTGCGCCCGTTAAAATACATGCAGGTAGGAGCAGTGACTTTTTTCTCAGGTTGATTTTGAAAGTGCTCACTTTATCGTGAACAGCCTTTAACAATTTTTTAACGCCTCACGGTCGCTTCTGCTTGCAGTAGAAGGAAGAACTACGTCTGGCCCACCCAAGTCTACGATACGCATTCTCGGGAGGCTGAATTCCTAGCATTAGTCTACAGAAGCCATTCTGTACCTTGCTGCTTGTACGTACGTGACATCAAGCGGTTTCTCTATCATTTTACTGGTGGAATGTCTGTGTAAAGGTTCGATGCAGGGCCCCTGAGCCGTTTTGTATGGATTTGACGCGTAATATTGCGAGGTACCTCGATTGAGGGGGGTTTTTGAAAAAANGGGGGGGAATTTGTAACTATGCTGGAGTTCTCAGAAACGTTGCGTCTAATGTTCGTGCCTCGGAATCGCTTGTCAGACCTCGTGTTCTTTTTGTACGTCAGCACATTGGACGCGCTTTTTAAAGTTACGTAGGAAAACATGTATTTCAAACACACTGCATAGCAGTTCAATCGCCAGCTAGGTGGCCACCTTAAAACGGCTATTTTTAACCATTTGCAGTTTTTTTTTTCTCTTCGGGTGTATTTAGTAGGATAAAATTATAATGTGGTGGCTGTACGTAATATTGTTTTTTTCCTATCCTGGAAAAATATCGTATTCTCAAAACGTTTATTTTACGGAGATGCCATATAGGCGTAAACACAGATGTCGCAGAAAATATTTTATTACGGAGTCCCCTCAAACCTAATGGTTTTTTGAAGATCAAGTTGCCGAGCTCCCTTCAAATTCCTCACAACTTGTAACTTAGAGAGAGCCAAGGGTGGCAAGGTTCAAGCGAAAGGAAAATGTGCCATCCATATCAATGATCAACGTCAACGTAGATTAAAAAATAAAAAGAAGGCAATAAAGTCCTGCACCATTCTCTAATAGTGCTGGCACCATTATACTTATAAACATTCTGGTCGCTGTTTCGTTTCCAGGTACTTTTCATTTCGAACACATGTGACTTTTGAGGGGTACGTGTTATCAGGAGGGGGGGTTCCAAGCAGGACGGAGCTTGAGGGTCTTAACCCCTGCCTTTGAAGTTGCACTGAATGAAATTACATTATCCACATGGTTGACGATGCAGTTTCACTACACACCCTTATTAGAAGAAGGGGAAATCTTAAAAAGGGTTCAGCTATTGTATACACTCGACACGGACGTTTGAACGAGTGTTCGCTGGCAAGCACGTGGTTTGACCGTTATTTACAGAGCCGCGCACATTAAGTGTCCACCTCCTTTATGGTTTTCTATATCGCGCCAATGCGCGACATGTATGCCAGTTTCTCCCGCCACCTTCACACGCACACGCAAATATTGTATGTATCCTGGTATTATTCGTAATTTTAGTTAGGGATTGTCGCGGCTTTATCAGTCGTGATCGTGCCTACCTAAGCTCTCTCCCTTCAATGATGCTGGGGTTTTAAGGCTCCCGCCTAACTGGAGCCTGAGATGCGTTGCAGAGTGTCTGAAATACTCGTTCTTCTAGTAAACTTTTTAACGTGTGTCCAACGTGCTCATCTACGGAAAGAACACACACATCAGACGAGACCTGTCGAGTGATTTCAAGACATCCCGTGCATTATAAACACAATTTCAAAATGGCTAAAAACATATATTTTTTTTTTCAAAGTGGTATATCTCAAAATATACACGTCAGTTACACACGAAACTAATCAAGGGCCCCGCATTGAAACTTCCTGACCAGGCTTTCCACCAATAAAATAATAGGGTCACCGCTTAAAGTCCCATAGGTACACGCCGTGTGACGAGAACACTGCACAATAATTGACAGCCTTGCGCTTAGCGGCGATAGGGGCACTTGGTGCGCATGGCAGTGTCGCCCTTATCGCTTCCGCGCTTCTCGACTTCAAACGCAGGAAAAAGCGCTAGGTAGGCGGAGCATTAAAGTTCTAACATAACTCTTTGCTCTTTCCTGTAGGCGAATGGGGCAAATTTGTAATTCCAGCTCTACTGGTAAATGTTAGGAAATGAAGCCTGCACCATACTAATACGAAAGCGCTATTCAAGGAACAAATGAAGCACAGGGAAATAAAAGGAAACGTTACATCTGATAATTCAGTTCGGTGATGAAAGGCCGGTCTTGTCGAGAGATGTAGAAATCGGAGATAATCAAAGGCAGGTGCCAGACGGCGAGAGGTGNCCAACGGCATATAGTTGAGAAACATAACGAGGAAACCTAATTTGGTTACATTTTTTTATGGCTTTATATCTACAATATTAACCGCATAACTGTATTTGTGTGAATAAAAAATGATATTATGTAATTCAGTACGTCAAAATACTTTTTAAGCCACCTCGTGATTATCTTTACTTATGGGTAGATATTTACGAAATTTTATGAGCGACATTGTTATCGATTGCGTCTGCCGTATTAAGGTCAATTTCTCCTGGCAATTTCGAAAGAGAAGTTTTACGTATGTTTGCGGGTTATGTGCGTCATTTATAGGAAGGGTCAAGTTCTGCTGTAAACAAAATAGAAAATACAGCAGAAAAGTTGATAATTGACTTATTATAGTAATCTAGTGGTGCTCAATAATTACCCAGTCTTACCAATCAGGTGTTTTACAGAGAGTAGTAAATTTAAAATTTTTGCCCATAAATGAAGTAGGAAACCAATATGATGCAAAATGATAATTCACTGAACTAATATAAGTGGTTTAGGCAGACGGGCTGCAATAGCCAGAAAATAATTCAGCAGGCCAAATGTGAATTTCAGGGCAGAGATGAAAGCGTTGGTAAACTCAGAATCTTATAAAGACACTATGGAGACCAGATGTCCACTTAGAATGAATTCCTGATGTCTTTATTGACTGAATTATTTCACTAGTTAACCGTGCGCCCATGGCTTATAGTAGAAAGTTCAAATGGTAACACAATTTTTTTTATTTAATTATTACAATTCGCATTTATAAATTTGTTACTTATCATCATTAAAGTAATAATTATAAATATTATACAGATATTTCTACGATATTCTGTGAGGTTAGTTTCCTAATACAAGGTGACACCAATAGAATTTTCCGAAGAGAATATTATTTTATATCTGCATATTGCGTTATCCATTTCAATTGCTAAATAAATTTATTTCCCTTTAAAAATAATATATTAAGCAAAGCGATAAAGAACTTGTTATTAAAATAAGATAAATATTGAGATTTTAGTTGTTTGTTATGGCGTATTATATACACACAGAGATTTGCCTAATGTACCAACAAAGTTACAATAGTTTTCTTTACTAAATCAGTCATCAATTGAGTTTGCTTAGTATGCCAGTATCAAGACATGTCGCTTTCTGTGGTCTTAGCCTACAGACCAAGAAGTAATTTGATGACTGGTTTCCGACACCTACAAAGCCCTGCCTAGTTATATTTTTCATTTTGCCTAACCGTTTTGTCACGTGCATAAATAATATCACAGCCACAGATGTAGTAAATTCCTTTCGCCTATTTACGAAGCAACGCTATTAAATTACCACAAATAATAATATTCTGTTACGCACGGACTACCGCACTGGGTGCGAGCGCCGGTTACCTACGCGGCCCGGGCGCTATGAGGAGTGACCCTCCCCTCCCCCAGACAAACCAGAAAACCGCTACATCGCTCGGTGGCCGGGGTAATGATTGCCGCCAGCCAACCTGGCTGGCATCACAGCCCCATCTTCCCTCTGCCAGAAAAGTCACAGATTTGAGAGGACTCGCCGCAACGTGACATGTGAAGAAGGTTCTTGACCACTGCCAGCGCCGTCTATAAATACCGCTGCAACTGGACAACAGGCAATTTTTGTGGTAGCCATCTGGCTGAAATGTGGTAATACAGAAAAATCCGGCGCAGCAAGGGACATCAGCGGAGAGGAATGACGACATTCCGGACTTGTGCAATACATTTTTAAACACTGTTTATTGGGAGAGATTTTAATAAAGTGATTGTATAGACTTATTTAAGATCATTGTATATCGTATTGATTAAACTGATTTATTATAAATAGCAAGTGACATAAATAATTGTGAGATATTAAGGCGAAAATAGTTTCTTTAAAAGTCTTATATTTACATAAGTTAGGAAATTATTATCAGATCCTGTATTTAATTAACACCGCCATCCCTGCAATAACTGGCTAACGCAATTGACTTTGAGAAAAGGTGACAATATTATTAAAATATATATATATTATTACAAGGTTTTATGTGTTCATAACAAAAAAAATACTATCTCATTTACACGCATATAATATAATAGTTACGAATTAAATAAACACTAGTAGAGGGATTACGGGGACTTTGGCACATTGGCACCTAAGACCGGAGCGTCGGAGCTGTTCGTGCTGTCATTCCGGTTAGCTAGCGGCCATCTTAGATACAAGTGATTTTGACCTTTGACTCCAAAAATCCAAAAAATTTCAAAAAATGTATAACACAATATATATGAAAAATATTCAAAACTTATTTTAAAAATTTATTTAAAGAAATTTAAATTTTGGAGGCTTCCCACACCCCCTGCCATCATACACATTCCACCATCTTAGTAGATGGAAGCCACCATCTTGGTAGTCGTCACAGCCACCATCCGCCATATTGTTATTTTTTATTTATCCATTTGTTTATACATTACCGGAGTTTGTCTCTCACCTTCGTTCGACCATCATCTTGTTTTTTTTTTGTTTGTCATTTGTTTCACATTGCTGGTGTTGTCCTCAGTGCCGTACCCACCCGACGACTGGCCCCCTCCACTCCGCCCTTCCAGTATATTTAATTTACCCAATTTCCCGACCACTGATTCTCATTGGCTAATTTCCCACACCGTTACAGTATATTTATTGCTCCGCCAATGTTTCTCATTGGCAAACTACTCGGGTATTTTCGGAAACCTTCGTTTTACCAATTAGTCGGTTCCTCTCCGCCCCTGTTTCTCATTGAAAAAATGTCCTAGCCCTTCCCCCTCCACCAATTATTCAACTTCGTTCGACCAATTCGTCGGCAGGCCTCCACCCCACCCCTGATTCTCATTTGTTAACCACGCCATGTGACAATCTCTTGGATTGGCTAATTGCTCGTGAGTTTTCGGAAACGTTCGTTCCAACCAATCGCCGGCCTAATTTAATCGCGAGTACGGATTATTTTTTCCCCTTAAAAACTCTTTATAAGATGCACCCTGAGCCCCCTCTCAAAATCTGTAATTTTTTTCGCTCTTAGAAATGTACGCGTGTTGCCCGATCGGCCATAAAATCCATTCGGTCATTATGGCTTTTGGAAGGGTGCGTTTGCTTAGTGCCTTGGACAAACTGGACGAGTTACCGTACATGACGAAAGAATTTCTCCTGGTTTACTCACCTTACGAAATTTCAAACGTATTCAAATATTTTCCGGACTACCTGCAGTAGGACAAAGACTAATAGGACTGCCTCCCGTGTGAAAGAAATACACTGGAGAGCCAAATAAACTGGCACAGGCGTGCGTATGCATATAACAGAGGTATGGAACCAATCGGAGTAGCGCGATGCGGTCGGCAGCTAGATCGGTTACTGCTGCTACAATGGCAGGTTATCAAGATTTAAGTGAGTTTGAACATAGTGTTATAGTTGGAGCATGAGAGATGGGACATAGCATCTACGAGGTAGCGATAACATTTGGATTTTCGCATACAACCATTTCACGAGTGTACCGTGAATATCGGGAATCCGGTAACACATCACATCGTCGACATCGCTGCGGCCGGAAAAAGATCGTGAACGAACGGGACAAACGACGACTGACGAGAATCATTGAACGTGACAGACGTGCAACCCTTTCTCAAATTGGCACAGATTTCAATGACTCCTGCATACCTTCAGACATTAGTAGAAGCCATGCTACATCGTCTTGAGGCACTTCTGCGTGCTCGCGGGGGCCCTACATGATATTAGGTAGGTGTACCAGTTTTTTTGGTTCTTCAGTGCATTTCGAGGGCTGCACGACCTCGGTTCCTGACACGCCGCATCGCAGGGATTGGTGCAGGGTCCGCCGAGCCGCCCTCGCGATGTCTGCGTCGTCTGCGCCCGTTGAAGACGACGTTCCCTTTGGAGACGCCCTCACTGTAGATGGCGCCCTCCACGTAGAAGACGACGTCCGCATGCAAGTTATCTACTCGCATGCTCCACCCTTGGAAGATGCTCCCCTTCAATAAATTTACTGGCATGCGACAAAATGTGTGCATCTCCATCATGCTCAGAAATAGTTCTGATTCTTGCTAGCGTACTTGCGCTCTATCACCTCCTCGTGATTCTATGAAGTTACAAAATCGCGTATAATGCCAGTACATAGGCAATAAATTCATTTTGTTTTTTAAATACTCAGATTTACGCACAAAATTAAAAAAAGTATCAGGCTACAGGAGAGATTACTCAGGTCAGAAAGCCTACTGCAATCTGCGACATTATGAAGATTGTGAAAACCGATACTGAGTGATTTAGCTCTCGCTTCAGGCCTTTCGAAAAATTATTGTTCATATATGTCTATGTGATTTACTGGCTTGCCTGTGCTAAAACATTGCCATAATGCGTATTTATCTCTGCAAGTTCATAAAGAATTGGGGACTATTTCGTAATCGGCATCCAGCTCTGATATTATAATGCGTACTCTGTAATTTAAAAAAATATTATATTAGGGCACCGATTTTTTTTTTTTTTTCAAATAGTCAGGTTTTTGGTGTGTGAACATAGATGTTTCCACTGAAGGTTCAAGATTAATACAACTTAAAACACTAGAGTTTTTTTTACCTCGCAATATACATATGTAGCTCTGTTCGGAGCATGAAGTGTATTATCTGAAGTTCGTTACTGGTCCATGTTTCTCCCCTATTTCTGTAATAGGTGGCGCACGTGTGTGTGTGTGTGTGTGTTTGTATACAGTATACATTAAATTAAACAATGTCTTAGGTTTTCCCATAGCAACATGTGTTAAATATTTTATTCATGAAAGGAGGTTTACACTCGTATTTGCAGATGTGAGCGGGTCGAATATTGTTACATTTTTTTTCTCCCAAATGGTTCAACATTGATTGGCCACTGTGTACGTGACAGTGGAAATATTTCGAAGAACGTGCATCAGCGGACAAAAGGAATCGTTCGTTAGATAACGAGGAGAATAATAATGACCAGATTTGATACATATTCCTAGAGTTATCAGACTGGCCAACAACGCATCGTATGCGAAATGGTAGTTTTAAATACCTTTAAAATGCAAATTGGTATCTCGGTATGCTTGCAATATATGTAAGAAATTGCTGTTACCAAATACATAAATCTTCGTGCTCAATCTAGTGATTTTTTTCAATTTAATACGTACATATTTGTCTGCATTACGTGTTGCATTTTTTTAAAAATGTTTTTCGTCCTCGAAACGTGGCTGGCTCGTGATTCTGAAAGCCGATGCTGCGGATTCGATGTTAGAGAAAATGGCGCAAACTCCTCTCTCTTATAATGAACACATATAAAAATATTTTATTTGTGACTGTATTAGATTTTCGTAGCGTGAATTTACATTATCTAGGTGGCGTGCAAGTTAAAATAATAATAAAATAAAGTTTTTACTATCTTGAGACGGAGCGAGTTGCTAGGGCAAGCGTGAGCAAGTAAGGACTCGACCAAGAAACCATCTCGGCATTCACCAGGATTGATTTTTGAAATAGAAACTCGGGCCTAACGAGTTGAGTATCGAACCCAGGTCTCCTTGAACACGGGTCTTCCCTGGTGTTGACTTGTGCGTGCAGATATCTGTGTTTATCATCCTATGAATCAAAGTTGGCTTGTGTGAGAAATAAAACAAGCTGCTGGAGCGACAAGCCTCCCCCCGGCGGTCAGTGCGCTAGGGCAAAGTCCAATTCAACACCCGGTGCAGCGCGGCTGGCCGTGTGCGCGAGCTCAGATTACGACTGCACGTTTGTTTGTTTACTTCTGTTATGGGACTCGAGACCACTTCTTTAAGTATGCTTTTGTATTAATAGTTTTCTAATCCATCTATCAGTCTCGCCTGCAATTGGGATATTTCGGGCTCTGTGTGGGTGGGTATATGTGTGTGCGTGTGTGTGCAGGTAAGAGTGCATGTGTGTGTTTCACGTATGAGCAAGTAGAGAGCTATTGTTTTTTCCCCCTTATTTCTCAGTTGCACAGCATAACAAATTATCTTTGGTTTCACCGGAATTAATAAAAGAATTCTCATTAGATATATTATATGAAAAAACTTGGTGTTCGAGCCAAATTTTTTTTTACATAGTAATAATTTTCTACATTTGAAAGGGATTAACATAATTCTAAAATTGCATGGTCTCCGCAATGCACTGGCTGCAATATACTATAATTTTTTCGCACTTGTGAAGTCTTTACTTACATATCTCGACGAGGTTAAAGGGTGGTGAATGAGAGCTGTATGCGCGTGTCTTTGCTGGAATTCGTTTTGTGCTGTAAATCTGCATGGTGTCGTAGCATCTCGGAAATAAAACTATGTTTTATTTTGCGTATTTCATTAAGAGTGAATACTATTGACAGCTGCTGGCGTAGAGGCCACACACATATACATACGCATGTTCGCATGTCACTTTTCATTCCGCTAAAGTCACGTGGCAGTGTGTTTGTGAGTTTGGAACGGGATGGAAGGTTAATGTTGGGGGGAGGGGGGAGTGTTTTACCACGGTTCGGATACATCTCTTAATGAAGCGAGTGCACGTGTATGAATGAAAATACTGAAATTTTGTTTGCCGAAGTCAGCAGTTTTTTTTTGTGATTTTGTACTTGTGGTGGGTGTACCTTTACGCTATCGTCTCCTCGCGGTATACAATTTTTTCCCTACAAAACTTACTATATGTGCATCATTTATGCGTATAAAGAGATCTATATGCTGACCATGTGTGCTAGAAAAATCGTCGCACGTGTAGTAACCATATGAGTTTTTTTTCCCCGCTGCCTAAATTTCCTAATGTACTGATTTTAAACTTGGGATGAAATGTTTTAAATGATGAGCGTCTATGGCCGGCATAGGGGAAATACATGGGATACTTCACTGTGCGTATCGCATATCGTGAGGGGTAGCGATGTAGTTAAAACTCTGTTTTTGTGTTTTAAGAGCCATGATTACTTTATAGAAAGCAGTATAACGCATCCGTACATGACACATGATTTTTTTCCAAATCCTTAATGTATTGTTTTAATAATTACGTTGCTACACGTAAAATATATGCAGGGCGTACGTTATGTTAGTGGCGGCTAGAATCTCATTAAATATTTATTTCTTGAAATTATAAAATAATTTATACACCAAATATTTTATTTTCTTTAAATTAAAACAAAATTGATATACTAAATATTTTTTCTTTAACGACGGATTTTTAATACTTACGTGAGCAGGACATAACTCGAGATAAAATAAAAATTTATATATATTTTTAAACACATTTATTTATGCACATACATCACAATATTATTATTCTGCATAATACAAGGGATATTTTTTTACACGTGTTTCTTCTCTTATTCGTGAAGGGCATTAAATAACACACGTGATATTTAAAATGTGCAATGGGTTCCTCATTTTTTTTATGTACCACGGTTTATTATAACTCTACAATCCTAGGGCTTCGACTCTGCGTGGGGCACAGCAACATCTTTGATTTTGCACTCATGAAGTCTTGTGGCGTACGTCTCGACGAGTTGACGAAACGACGGGATGCGGCATTTCTTGTGAAGTTCAACAAAGTTCGTCCCGGCGGGGCACGTATTGCGAATCGCCGACTCTTGGGGTCTTAAAACCACATACACAGGGTAATAGGGCATTATGGCAGAGTCCAGCATTCCCGGAATTTCTTCGTGCGGAATATTCCCCTCGTCCCACCTTAGTCCGTGCGTTTCGTACGTCTGTAGGCGGTACGTCTGTTGCGTGGTGCTGCCATGGACACGGTGGTAATAAAGTGAAAACTTAGTTTTTCTCGCCTTCACCACTGTATGAGATATTAATCTGCTTGATAGTGTACGAGGCCAACGAGCGAAAACCTTGGATGTTGCAAATCACTTTTTTTTCCACTAGAAGTTTATATTTTATAAAAAAAAATATTAGGTTCCCATGCACACACCGAGTTAAAAAAAATTTTTACAAAGTGTTTTTAAAGTTTTGTGAGCCATACACATCGGGTACTTGTGTCCTGGGTTGGTTTCCTCGCCGGGTATTGCTTGCCAGTAAATTTCTTGAAAGAGGTCATCTTCCAAGGGGAACAGCTTCCGAGTAGATGACTTGCACGCAGACGTCGTCTTCTATGGGGAGGACGTATTTGGAGACGTCGTCTTCAACGGGCGCAGACGTCGCGAGGGCTGCTCGTCGGGCCTTCCACAAACCCCTGCGATGCGGCGTGTCGAGAACCGAGGTGGTGCAGCCCTCGAAACACTCCTTGCACACGGGAGGCAGTCCCGTATGTCTTCGTCCTGCTGCAGGTAGACCGGTAAATACTTGAATACGTTCGAAATTTCGTAGGATGCCTAGACCAGGAGAAATTATTTCGTCAGGTACGGTAACTCGTACCGTTTGTCCAAGGCACTAAGCGAGCGCACCCTTCAAAAAGCCAAAATGGCCAAAAGGATTTTATTGCCACTCGGACAACACGCGTACATTTCTAAGAGCGAGACAAATGACCGATTTCCCGAGGGGGCTCAGGGTGCGTCTTATCAAGAGTTTTTAAGGGGGAAAAAATAGTCTGCACTCGCGATTAAATTAGGCCATCGATGGGTCGGAACGAATCTTTCTGAAAACGCACGAGAAATTAGCCACTCCAAGAGATTGTCACATGACGTGGTTAGCCAATGAGAATCAGGGGTGTGGGTGGAGGCCGGCCAACTAATTGGTCGAACGAAGGTGAATAATTGGTGGAGGGGGTGATTGTGATGGGGATGGGGCAATTCGCTAATNGGGGGTGGAGGCCAGCCAACTAATTGGTCGAACGAAGGTGAATAATTGGTGGAGGGGGTGATTGTGATGGGGATGGGGCAATTCGCTAATAAGAAACATGGATGGAAGGGAACTGACTTATTGGTCGAACAAAGAGTTTCCGAAAACACCCGAGTAATTAACCAATGAGAAACACTGGCGGAGCAATAAAATATTTTGGAAGGGGGTGGGCAATTAGCCAATGAGAATCAGTGGTCGGGCAATTGGTCAATTATATATATTTTAAGGGGGAGTGGAGGTGGTTAGTCATCTGCTGGGCACGGTACTGGGGACAACACCAGACAATGTAAAACAAATGACAAACAAAAAAAAACAAGATTTCGGTTGAACGAAGGTGAGAGACAAACTCCAGTAATGAATAAATAAATGACAAACGAAAAAAAAATTATATGGCGGACGGTGGCTGTGACGCTTACCAATATGGTGGACTGCACAGATCAAGATGGCGGACGGCACACTCACCAAAATGGTGGACGGTGGCTGTGACGCCTACCAAGATGGGGTTATGTTTGGGTGGAGGAGGTCGTGACTAACTTTCAGAAATGTTTGTTTTTTTAAATTAATTTTTTTATAAATTTTAAATAATTCTTTATATGTTTTTAACATATTTTTTATAAATGTTTTGGATATTTTTGGATAAAGTTTACCGGGATCAATATCAAAGGTCACCAAGGTCAAGGCCAAATGTCAAACAAGGTCGCATGCATCCAAGATGGCCACCGGTCGAACGGAATGACAGAGCACGAACAGCTCCGACGCTCCAGTCGCAGGTCCCGATGTGCCAAAGTCCCCATACCCTCTTTTATGACACTAAAGCACAAAATGTATCTCCCAGATTGCTGTCTATATTACCACATTAATTCATTCAGTTTTTGTGATGTATCGTGTGTGGATATGTACGATGTTCTTTTTATTCGAAGCGCGGTTTCAAAAGTACTCAATTGCACATTGACTATAAATAGATTTCTTCCGGATGCCGATGGGAAACGTTACTGTCAGCACAAATAATAATGTCAAACCCACAGGGTTTTAGAGTACCTTAATCTTTCCTTCGTAGTGCGTGTAATGGCACAACTCTCAGCTCAACAGTATAAGAAAAAACTAACTATAGCCTATTCGCGGTTTCTTTACACTTTTTGAATCTAACCTTTGAAAAATCTCCATGTATGACGTGTTATGTTAGTTCCTAAATATGCCATGTATCACAAGCGTTTTATATTTCTGTTAACGTAACGGTACCTTATTTTTGGTTAAACGGAACGTTTACTTCTATTTTATCTATAAATTATAATATTTAATTTATAATTGCAACGAGTGAAAAGAGTGAGGAAATAGCCGTGTTAGTAATGCCTAGTAAGAAATAGTTCTTATGGAAAATATGATTAGGCCTCTACACTGAGTGCGCACGAATACGGTGCGTTGTCACCTTGGAAGAATTTTCCAGACTTAGTTAAACTGTGTTTGCACGAGGCGGAGCAATATCCTGGAAGTAGAACTTTAGCAGGGCTTCAGAAAAGTTGGAAGCAACCGGAAATGGACTATATGCAGCGAACGTGAAATGCAATAAACGCATACCGTTTATTAAGATTCACTCCGTCCGCGGTGGACGGAGTGAATCACAAGCATTCAACAGCCGTGATCGAGAACGGCGCAGGATTCCAAAGTAATTGATTGCGTGAATTGAGAAACGCTCATATAAACGACACCACTTCCATTCGAAGTGTAAGCAAAAAATTTCCCTAGTGACCAGGACGCCTGCTGTGTAAGATGAGGCCATATAGTCTATTGGCGATTTCTTCACACTTTTTGAAACAAACCTTTGAAAAATCACCCCATGTATGACGTGTTTGTTTATTTACTAAATACGCCATTCATCGCAGGCGTTTTATACTTGTGTTAAAATTAAAGTACCTTATTTTGTATTAAATATAAATGTCTCCTATATTATATCTATACATTGTAATAATTAATTTATTATTGATACGAACTAAAACAGAGAGAAAATTAGTTTGTTGGCAATGCATAGAAAGAAATAGTTCTTAGCCATGCGTTGTTATCCTGAGTGTGCACGAATGCAGTGCGTAGTCCGTTTGGTGTAATTTTCTAGACTTGGTTGAGCTTTGTTGGCACGCAACGGAGAAATATCCTGGAAGTAGAACTGTAGCTGTGCTTCAAAATCTTGGAAGTAACCATGAAAGGTCTATATTAAAGAATTAAAAGTGTTTTGCAATATACACGTGGGTCAGTTTCTGGATTCGAGCCCGAAATTTGTTTCGTGATAGACAAATTTAAATGCTCGAACGTTTGTTACTATGTGGTGTTGTATTAAACCTCTCCTCGTTTCTTCCCTCAGAAAAAAAAAACGCCTGACATACTGTATTTTATTTGTATCCTACAAAACTACGCAAAAATGGCACAACAAAGTCGGAACACGCGTGCTTGCAAGTGGAGGGTAGTGGAGGGAGTGGTGGAGTGGAGAGGTCCTGAGAGCCGATGAGGGTGAAGCGAGGTGAGTATGGAGCAGAACCAGAATGCAAAGGCGGGGGAAGAATTGAGATCCCCGAGAAAATCCACCGGCCAGTAGAATTGTGCGGAAATATTTCCATTGGCGAATATCCAAGAGCGACCCCACCGGGAATCGAACCTGGTTCGCCTTGGTGGAAGACGAGTATTCTGACCACTACACCACCGCGGCTGGTATAAGTGGGTGAGGGGACAATGGGGATGAAAAAGATCGTTGGGAAAGGGTCTCGAAAATGTCTTACCTACACTAACGGTAGTCACAAAGATTTTAAAATATTTCGAAAATTTCGGCAGCAAATTAAAAAGGGGGGGGGGGGAAGGNGGGGGGGAAGGACCACACAAACTGAATTTAAGACGGTCGGCTACCTTGAGCTATTTTCGCTATAAGGATGGCCCTGCCACGCTCATCAAGTTAGCCATCGCCTCTACGCGCAAGGCTCTAAACTGGTGCGCAGTCTTCACGTCGTGCTGTGTTTACCTACTATGGACTTTAAGCGATGGAAATTCTGCAGCAGAGTTCAACGCTGTATATATGTATATATATAATGTTCATGGTAATGTTAGCACTTTTAAAGATTAAAGGCTTATTTGTATCCCTTCGCCAATTGCTAGTAATATAAATATTGCCGTGTGACTAAGAAATACATTTTTGTAGCCTATATAAATATAAGTAGCATAGTTCTGAAAAGTTAACCTTTGAGGTCACAATAAATATAATTAATTTTTGGTAATTACGCGTGCATGGAGAGCGTTGGATTCACTACACCGTGAATAGCATATACACAATACACATGTGTACACATCAGCAGCTGCGCACGTCGGTAACAGACGTTGTCTTTGGACAGGCCTCCTGCGGTCGAGACAACGTGCAACAGCACCGCGCAGAAGCGAGTGCATATCGCGAACAAAGCCAACGAGATCACAGACGACTTGAAATTTTCGAGCCGCTATCAAACGCCGCAAAGGTCAGACAGCGGCAGGCAGCGTGGATGGAGACTTCTGTCGACGACGACTTGTCATTCTTCCCTCCGGAGGAGGACGACTCGTTAGCCAGGAGACACGCATCCGTCACGGGGCGAGCCACGGGAAACTCGACTCGAGCCGCAGACCTGCAGGCGGCAGTCGACGCGGAAGGTTGTGGTCCCCGAGGAAGTGACCCGACGACAAAGCAAAGATGCCCAGAGGACACCAGAGCAATTCGCCGTCCGCGAATTGGCAAGCGCAAGCCGCCACGAACTGCTTGCATTTCACCGGAGTTTCGTATAAGGAAACTGAGAAAATCATTAACAGCGAGCACTTTTCTCCGCGAAAAGTAACTTTTCTGTATGTGACAGCTATTCGTTAATCCCGTTTTTGTGTGTAATGAGCTGTAAAGTCTGGTTTCACTGAGCTCGTACCTGCTCAAAGCAGACTGCAGTTTTTGTTTCTTTCCTTACTGCCTCCCCCCATCCCCCTCGGCCCTTTCTCAGTCTTTTTCTGATAATAACGAGGTTCTTTAGAGAACGATCAAATGTCAGAGTTGAGTCTGTAAGCTCCTTTCACAACGGTAGGACATATCACTGTATGTGTCCTCGAATTTATTTTTCCCTATCTGTGGTGAAAAAAAATCTGAGCGATTTGATCGTAAAACCCATTCAGATAAAAAATTGGTATATTTATTCTTTGGTTTACGCGTATTGGAAGTGCGGCAAACATTTGTGGGCTCATCCCGCGCCGAACAGTTTAATGAATAGGTAGGTGGGGTTACGCCCTACCTACCTGTCTCGTTGACAGCGAGGTCATTAGAAACGGATTAAGGAAAAGGGAGTAGGTATACTAAGGAACTGTTCCTACAAGAAAAGAGGGACGAATCACGTCGACAAAACCACGCTTACTGCCGTCGTTGGAACGATATCTTGAAGAGGGGAGGGGGGTGGATGGGGAGACCATGAGGGCTGAGCGGTGGTTAGACTGCTCGCCTCCAACCAAAACGAACCGGGTTCAATCCCCGTTCGGGCCACTCCCGGATATTTTCTAATTGGAATCATGCCGGACGATGCTACTGGTCGGCGAGTTTTCTCGGGGATCTCCCGTTTCCCCCAACCTTACATTCCGGCGCTGCTCCGTTGTCACCTCATTTCACCCTCATGGGCTCTCAAGACCTCGTTGTTAAGAGCCGCCCGAATCTCTCTTCTCAACTCAACTTCTGCCTCACGTTGGGATTGAAACTACAGACTTTAAAATCTTTGTCGAGTACGTCTTTTCATGCGATTTGTATCAACAATCATCAATAAGGCATTTGTATTGCTCTGATTTATAAAAGCTAACGAAAGAATACTAAAAATTTCATTTTATTTTCGTGCGTGATTATCGACTTTGAGACACAAATGGTGAAATTAAACTTCATATGTTACCACAGAAGGNTCACCTCATTTCACCCTCATGGGCTCTCAAGACCTCGTTGTTAAGAGCCGCCCGAATCTCTCTTCTCAACTCAACTGCTGCCTCACGTTGGGATTGAAACTACAGACTTTAAAATCTTTGTCGAGTACGTCTTTTCATGCGATTTGTATCAACAATCATCAATAAGGCATTTGTATTGCTCTGATTTATAAAAGCTAACGAAAGAATACTAAAAACTTAATTTTATTTTCGTGCGTGATTATCGACTTTGAGACACAAATGGTGAAATTAAACTTCATATGTTACCACAGAAGGNAATTTTATTTTCGTGCGTGATTATCGACTTTGAGACACAAATGGTGAAATTAAACTTCATATGTTACCACAGAAGGTCGTACATATATCGATACATCTTTCTCTCGCTGATGGGTATTGTGCAAAAAATAAGTAGCAGTAGAAATTTAAGTAAAGTTCTAATAATTCTGTAACAGCTATTAGACATCCAGCGTAGCTATTCGTTGCCCAAGAACTAGGCTTTGAGCTCTCAGCATACGAGACCCATTCGTAAGGAGGAAAAAGTGCTCTAGGGATAGAGGTATATCATATAAATGACTAGCGAACCGGCCCGGCTTCGCCCGGTAACAATTTAGTTTTTACAGCGATACTTTGAAAGACAAAAATTGTTACTCTGTGTCATCCTTAAAGATAAACATATGCCATTATGGACTTTTCNCAGCGATACTTTGAAAGACAAAAATTGTTACTCTGTGTCATCCTTAAAGATAAACATATGCCATTATGGACTTTTCTGTAGACCTTTTTGAGAACTACAATTCTGTTGCACATTAATTTTATGTATCTCTTATGGTTTAGTCAGCGCAAGCCGTGTAAGATCCCCTAGCAGTGGTTTTTTACGACTTGATTACAAACTGTTCGATATTTCTCTACTATCCTAGCATTAAATATAAATGTATTTTACACCATAACCTCTCTCAGGAAAGTATCTAAATGATGTTGAAAACCGCATCAAAATTCCATCAAGTAGTTTAGAAGTACTAAGTAAATACACAGACAGACGCGGATACGCTTCTTTGTTTTATATTAGTTAGAGATTTTCATGATGTTTTTGTATGTTTCTGTGTGTTTGTGAGATAACAACCTAATCCCAGCTTATATTATAAAAACACGCTCTATTGTATATTGAAGCTTTTTCGTTATAGCGAAGGGTTTAAAGAAAGAAACTATGCGAAGCCAAGATAAATATAATTACACAGGAAATAGGCTAGCCCATTGGTAACAGCAGAAAATAAAATGAAATACTAAAAAAAAAAAAAAAAAGAGTTATATATCAAACCCTTCATTTCTGTTGCAGTCCTCAGATAGTTTTTCTACTTAATTGCGTAATATATAGGAGATTCTAACCCTTATCTTGAGCAGTGTCCGTCTTTCTTCTAAAGGCAATAATTAAATAGTAAATATTTTCCTTCGCGTTTTTATTTTGGTAGTGTCAATATTATTTATCATGAAAGCAGTTCCACGTTAATAATGTTATAAATTATAAAATTTAAAATTATGTAAGTTTAAGAAACCGATGCACCCACATAGCGTACTACACACTGAGTAGAACCATATTCAATGCAGTAAAATGTTAGAAATAATCTGTTTTGTATCTTAAAATGCAATTAACTGGAAGTTCAGAATAAATTAAATCTGATACACTGAAGAGCCAAAAAAACTGGTATAGGCGTGCGCATGCAAATAACAGAGGTATGGAACCAATCAGAGTAACGCGATGCGGTCGGAAGCTAGATCGGTTACTGCTGCTACAATGGCAGGTTATCAAGATTTAAGTGAGTTTCAACGTGGTGTTATAGTCGGCGCACGAGAGATGGGACATAGCATCTCCGAGATAGCGATAAAATTTGGATTTCGCGTACGACCATTTCACGAGTGTACCGTGAATATCGGGAATCCGGTAAAACATCAAATATTTGACATCGCTGCGGCCGGAAAAAGATCGTGAAAGAACGGGACAAAGGACGACTGACGAGAATCATTTAACGTGACAGACGTGCAACCATTTCTCAAAATGGATCACATTTCAATGCTGGGGCATCTAAAAGTGCCAGTGTGCGTACTATTCAACGGTCAATCATTGATATGGGCTTTCGGAGCCGAAGGCCCACTCGTGTACCGCTGTTCACTGCACGATACAAAGATTTACACCTCGGCTGGGCCCGCCAACACCGCCATTGGACTGTTGATGACTGGCAACACGTTTCCTGGTCTGAAGAGTCTCGTTTCCAATTGTATCGGGCGGATGGACGTGTTCAGGTATGGAGACATCCTCATGAATCTATGGAACCTACATGTCAACAGGGGACTGCTTAAGCCGATGGAGGCTCTGTCATGGTATTGGGCTTGTACAGTTGGCGTGAAATGGGACCCCTGGTACGTCTAGATACGACTTTGGCAGGTGAAAGATCCGTAAGCATCCCCTCAGATCACCTGCACCCATTAATGTCCATTGTGCATTCCGACGGACGTGGACAATTCCAGCAGGACAATGCGACATCCCACACTTCGAGAGTTGCTACCGAGTGGCTTCATGAACACTCTTCTGACTCTAGACACTTCCATTGGTCACCTAAATCACCAGACATGTACATATTTGGGCATATTTGGGATGCCTTCCAACGTGCTGTTCAGACGAGATCTCCACCGCCTTGCACTCCTATGGATTTGTGGACTGCTCTGCAGGATTCATGGTGTGAATTGCCTCCTGCATACCTTCAGACATTAGTCGAGTCCATGCCACGTCGTCTTGCGGCACTTCTGCGTGCTTGCAGGGGATCTACATGATATTAGGCAGGCATACCAGTTTTTTTGTCTGTTCAGTATACTTTACAAATGGAGGCAAAAGATAGACTGAATACGTATTAATAATGAGTATTAGTTAATTTGACTGTAACCAAATAGTGCCAAATAATAAGGACGTTAATCAGAGTTAAAAAAGAGATTAAATATTGCTCTCAGTGTTAAATAGAAAGAGTAATAGTGGTAACATATAATTAAATGCTGTAAATATTAACTGTGTAAATAAATTAGAAATCAAACATAGTTATTTTATTAGTATTGAGACCTGCATCCCTCACAAACTCAGATACTCCCCACATGCTTCCATGTAACAGTATTCTGTTTTCAACGGCAAACATAAACGACCCAGTAAACTGAAGAATGTAGATAAATGTTGGGTAAATTACTTGAAAAGCTCAAAAACAAAATTTTATTTTCTGCCTACAGAAATATACANAATGTAGATAAATGTTGGGTAAATTACTTGAAAAGCTCAAAAACAAAATTTTATTTTCTGCCTACAGAAATATACACAATAATAGGTAATAAAGCGAATTTAATTGTAAATTTATTACTCGAGCTACCGCTGAAGGCGCACTTCGTTGAATTTCTTTTCACTCAAGTTCCGAATGCCATTTAACGCTGCGGCCTGCTGAATCAGCCGGGAGAACTGGAATTGGAAACAGCGGGCGGCCGAGGAGCTCCCGGTTCTCGCGGGCCAACCTGAACGCCAGGGCGCCAACCAAGGGGTTTTCACAGGATATACCGTTTTTTATCCATGTTGTAGTTCACTCCGCACCCACATAAGCGCCCTAAGTCAATTTTTTTTTTTTTAACATTTTCAACCAATCAGAACATAGGGAAACTGCAAACACCTTTTTCATGAACGGTCACCATATTGTTTGTTTAGCAAAGTGGTGTGGAGATTGGAAATGTTTTTATACATACATTTTATCCATAAATTTGTTAAAAGGCTGTAGGCTCTATGCTTTGGGATGTCGACGTGTTGCATTCCGGGGTGAAGTTTCGTGCCAGGGACTATTAGGCATCGATTTACTGTATATAAGGAACGTAACTTCAGAGTATGGTTGACTCGCATATCCAATCCAAAATTGACAAATGTAGATGATCTGAAAATTTACAGACATCACTTTGTGTGTGGCACACATTTTACTTACGATTGCCGTAGTCCAGGAACAAATAAGTTAAATAGAGTCTCTTTGTCTACACGTGGCTTACCAGGTAAGCATGGACTAGGCCTACAAGTAATAATTTTTTTATCAATATTCAAAGCTTTTATTTATTTTACAAAGCCCAATGCTGGCGTTTTACGTTAATCGCAGCACTTTTTTATGTACACATAGCCTAGACCTTTATGGTTGGCCGTAAAGAATATTTTCTAAAATGGCCAGTACTAAATTACCGATATAACATTTGCATGTTTCTTTGTAGCGTTACTGCGTAGATAGTTAAAGTAGGTTACCCTTTATACACTTATTTTTACATTGTCTTGTTATATACGCTAGTAAGAGTAAAAATACTTTGTTTAAGGTTTTCATGGAGGGATTAGTTCTTCACTCTGTAAATCACAGAATGTCGAAAGTGTAAAAATACCGGCAGGGGTCATAGTTCTGCTCTGCTAAGAGCGCTCATCTAGTGAAACATGCTGGAAAGATGAAAATCCATATTACTTGTATCATTATTATAATATGTGCTATGGGAAGTTGTAATGAAATATGTTTTAGACTGTTTAGCAGTGTGGTATTCCAAGTGAATGTTGCCCTTTGACTGCCATAACAAACTTGAGGCCAGAGGTATTCGTATTGTTTTGGTATATTGGTGTTTTAGTAGCGTCCAATTTGGATGCCATTGATTAGTAATTGTTCTGTTATGGTTGCCGTTTGGTATAGTATTTTAGCAAATTTTATTACCTAGTGAAAATTAAATGCTGGAATATGAAATATGTCATGTGTACTAATTTGAGTAACATTGTATGGTGTAAATTTGAAAATGCCGTAAATTATGCATTAAATAGTGCCCTAACACTGCAGGGTAATTTCACGTGGTGGTTTTATATAAAATATTTATGCATGAGTTTTGTGAGTTATCTAGTAGCAGATATGAAGTGTTAATGAAAGAATGATGTTTGAAATATTGACACAGAAAAGTAAATGTGCTTTGCCTTATAGCAGATACAGATAAACAAGTAAAAATTACCATGTAACTTGCCAATTTAGGTTTTCTGTATTTCATTTTGCAATTAGCCTGTTAACTGAACACCAAATAATGTTAGTGAGCAGTTGGCACTATTTACTCTGGGGCTGTTAGGGAATAATTTCTTACTGTATTGCTCTTTAATCTGAGGCAGTTAGAAAATAATTTGTAAGGTTCTGTAGAATTGCCTATAGTTTGCACTGTATCTTCATAATTTTACATTTAACCCTTCCCTTAAGTTTGTAAAAGTTATGTTCTAATTACTTTCGGGTATTACGAAATGCTCCAAAACTTATTCGAAAAGTATTCAAAACTTTACCGGTTGAGGTTTTCGTGCATATCCACCAATTTTCAGGCAGGTTGATCTGAGGGATTAAACGAGTCAACAGGACACAACAGAAACAATAGTTTTCGAACGCATGGTGTTGGCCTACATCGGTGTATGCACTGGTCTATTTTCAAATATGTGGCTTATGTTAACATAAAAATATCTTATTTTGGTTACTATTATGCACCACAATGCGTGAATGTCGCCATGACTTCCGCCTGGCTACTGGCTTCAGTGTTTGTTTTTATTTGGCTGCTGGTGTTGCAAACCTTCACAACTAACATACTACNGCCGCCTGGCTACTGGCTTCAGTGTTTGTTTTTATTTGGCTGCTGGTGTTGCAAACCTTCACAACTAACATACTACATAACTTTATTCTAGATCAACACAATACACAAGAGTTGCATAGATTCTTTACTTACATTCAGTTTATAAATTATATTTCTTTTCTTATAAATATGAATAAACACAGGGATAAAATGTGTGTGTTGTTAATGCATAGGAAGAAATAGTTCTCATTCCAAATGTTATTAAACTGAGTGCGCATTTATGTGGTGCTCTGTCCCTTTGGCATAATTTTTAATGCTTGTATAAGCTTTGTTTGCATTACGTGGAGGAATATCATGAAAATAGAACTTGAGCCGGACTTGAGAAAAGTTGGAAGCTACCTTGGACTATGCCTTTGACTGTAGATTACTGTTCTCTTGGAGTAACAATGTGGAACTTCTTTTGGATTAACAATTTGGAACACAGCTCTGTGTGTAAATTGCTTTTCTCTGTGCCCATCGTTATCATTGTACAATTCATAGCAGTTATTCCAAACATACAGTTAGAAGTATTTTTTTGTTAAGGTTGTGATGGAGGAGCGTGTTGTTCACTCAGTGCATCTAAAAATGTCAACAATAGTGTGCAAGTACAACCAGAAAGGGACAGTGTTTCACTGTGTTCGGAGAGTTCAACACAAATATGTACCAAAATGGTAAGGATTCAATTTATTTTTTACTGAAATATTTAATTGTAATAAATAGAGTTGGCAATTTTCAGAACATTCACGCACACATTTTTGTTCTACATCGTCCCCGTAGTATATGTAAATTTTGCGGAATCTCCTATTTGATCTGTGGGTCTGTGAGAACCATTTACTCGATTTATTAGCTATTTTCCAAGCCATGTGAATCTTTTTTCAATATTATGACTACATATTTATTGAAACAATTGTTTTAATATTTTTGTTAAAAAAAATAAAAGAAATAATTCTTAAAATGGTCAAATAAATTTTTAAACCAAATTAAAATACATTTCTATAGTCTAAACTAATTTGCAACAACCCACAAAAAGTATTGGTTTAGTTACCTTTTATACCATCAGGATGAGAAAAAAGTAATGTTCAGTTGATTTTCAGGGAGCGAAAAAAAACAGCCTATTTTTACAAGTGTAACACTAAAATATTAAGAACTACAAATAGTGTTCGTGTAAGTTGGTATAAATTTTAAGTAATAATATTAATGAATTGTCATTAATCTGGACAAAAAACCTTGTTTTTTTTTTCATTTACTTTTGATAGTCTTATTTTAAATTTGCTTTCATTTGTCAAATCAAAAAATAAATACTCAATCCATTCATAACGACGGCCTGTTTGTGGACTATTGTGATATAACCTTTAACCAATTGTCATGGTACTGTGAGTGAAGTCTGCTGGAACACAGCTCAATTGTTTTTTGTTGAGTGATTTTAAAGTTTGTGTACAATTCAGTAAGTGATACAAATATAAATGCGTTACGTTTTTTGACAGAATTTGATGGTGGAGTTTCTTACAAAGTGGACTTAAATAGATGTATTACACCAGTAAGGGGGAAGAGGAAATTAAAAAAAATTCTGAATAACCTCTTTTAGTGCCAGGTAAGGAGGTGACTGCTTAATAGGAAGTTAAATCAGAGTACTATTGAAATTTACCTTTCAAAAGTAAAGTTAGCAACAAAGGAGTGGAAGTGCAATCAGTTCTCGTTCCTACGACCCCTGAGATAGCGAAATAATAACCCTTTTTTTCGGAACAATGAAAAAAAATTTAATTGAAAAGTGTGGAAGTATTTGTGGCAGTGTTTCCCCATGCTGTAACTAGATTTCGTGAATGGGAATTTCAAAGTTCCATTTACCTTCCAAAAATGAATTTGTTAATAGTACTGATTTTTGCATTTTGAAATGCCTTTTTTTTCTGCAATATTTACTTTTAAAGCTAGCCTTTCACTGTATGTACAATTGACTCCACTCATGATCGTTGTTTCTATCGTGGGGTTCATTGTGTTGTGATGTCTGCTTTGTTGGTTTGGAAATACTCAATGTTTGTCTCTTCTTATAACAGCAATTGAATTGATAGTATATTTTTTTCTATTTCAAAATTTATTTGCTATAAAAAACAATTGTTTTAACCTTAGTCCAAAATTCGGTTTACATATAGAGCTCACTCAATATTTGTGGGTGGTTGTGTTTTGAAGTATTTCCACTTGATTATGGTTGTGTGACTGAATATACCAAAATTACCAAAAATCACTACTTTCAGTTTGGATTTTAGTAAGAAAACTTGTTTCGAATGTCTTAACGAAATTAAAATGTTTGATTTCAGTGAGTGTTCGAATGCTTATCAAATATTTTTTTACTGTAGTTTACCATTACAATTTTTGTCTCAGAGTCCCCGTCGTCATTTCCATTGGTATTAGCTGTGACATAACCATGTCAAATTTAACTTGAAATATCAATAAATCTTTAGTGTCAATTTTTTTAATTTAACTTTTCAGATTTTCTTTGCAGTTTATCTCTCATACAGTTATTTACCATTAGTGTTTCAGTTTGATGAAATTCAGTAACATATTTTTCATTTTTTCATTTTGTTAATAAAAAAATTTATTTTTGCACAAAAACTTCGCATGCATTTATTTTTTTCCTGCTGCTTCATTTTTATCCTTTTACATTGATCATATCAGCAACCAGGGAAAATACCCGATTGTTGTAGGGTTACATTTGGCTGTGATAGTTGGTTAAAAAAATTAGTTTTTGTACAGTTTGCAATGCTAATTTGCAGATGGAAAAAGACAGAATACAAGTTCTTCAACGACACCTGAGCAAGCGAAAAAAATCTCACATCACACAAATCCAAAGAAGAAATTTTTAAGGGGAACCCTTTAAACGACAGGTAATTATTACCGCATAAAGGCTTTAAGATTATGAAATGTTACGAAATACTCCGTTAGCAGAATGTGTTTAAATTTAATTAAAAATTCTGGATTTTTGTTTTTGAAAACATTTTCCAATAACAATTTTTGGTATTTGGATTTAGAAATATTCTGCTTGTTTTACACAGTATAGGTGCTAGGGGAGGAAAATAGATTCCGTAATTTATAGATAGATATCCATTGATTATGCGAAAATAATCGATAATAGAGACACAATAAAAACTTCATTTTTGTTGCAATTATGTGAATAGAAAGCTTAGTTATGAAGACCATTAAATAAATACACCGGTAAAGTATTTGGTTGAGAATAATTATAAATTTCAACAATTTTTTTACTCTGTCCCGTGAAATGAAGTGTGATATTTTACATTGCTAAACAGTTCATTGGACTAACATGAAATACCATATAAGAAATAGAAAGTGGTTTCATTCCCACAAGACATCAGTTGCAGTTGTTTATATTCAAGTAGTACTGAATTTATCAGCAGAAACAACATACTCACAAAATTTACTGACAATATCACTGAAACACAAAAGAAAAAAAACATTCAACCACGGATAAATGTGTTTGAAAGCGCAACGTGGTGAGTGAATATTGCAGCGCCATAGATGTCAGGCTCTTAACTACAATTAGTTGTTGCCATTTTGTTGCACCAAACTGATTAATTATCACCATGAACTCGTATCTGATGATAATGTCATTCTGTAATCTGAGTTTTCTGTTGGGGCATGAGGAACGTTGATGTTTACAAATGATGTAGTAATGTAAAAATATTACTGCAGCGACTTCATATTACTCTAAAACAGTGAACTGAAAAATACTATGTTATGAGAATGGGGAAGTGAAATAGTTACTACCAAAGATAGCAGATATCATTGAAGTCAATGCCAATTTCTGAATGCTACAAACACTGTGTGTTTTTATTAATTATTTTTAATAATGTTATTTATTAATAATGTTCAAGGTGTATACAGTAGAATTAATTTACAGTTCGTTTGTTTTTATTTGCACAAAATCTTACCTCATTCTCCATCTCTACAAAAAAAAGATGGATTTCATTCAAAAGTGTGGTTTTATGGTTGAGTGTTTAAGAATTGGGTGTAGGTGGTACTCATTATATACCTATTGGAACTTATTTCCCATTCTTGAATAGGGAACTTCAGCATTACCAAAATAATATATAAATGTTGATAAAAATATTGTACTCTATATCAGGATGTCCCATGAAAGAGTTATTTTCACGTTATATGTGTTGGATGGCCTTCATTTCAGTTGGCTTAGAATTATTGCCTTTGGTGTACTGTAGATCCCTGTTATAACATTTTTCAAGGGGTCAGTAAAATAAAATGTTATATCCAGGGTTATATTATAGGCAATAAACCTAAGCAAATATTTTAAATGAAAAGGTTAAGGGGATTTTTTTTATGTTTTGGCAAGGGGGGTGATATAATAATATTGATCTATGATTCATATTTAAATTGTTCAATAAAATTTAATAATTCTTAACAACTATTAGTTTTACTGAAAACTAAAATTGTATAAAATTTTTAAAATATAAATAAAATATTCATCCTTAAAATTTCATAATTAATATAAAGAATTATAATTAAATTTCACAAATTTTAATAAGTATTTTGTTTATATGCAATTCTTGTTTTCAGCAAACTAAACAGGTCGAAAAAATTCGCAATTTGGTACATCTATTTTTTTATTTCAAATTCAACGTCACTGCATGTAAGATTCAAATAGCCCGCCAATTTCATTGGTAGTTCTCCCCACAGCCACACAAGCGGTANTCAACGTCACTGCATGTAAGATTCAAATAGCCCGCCAATTTCATTGGTAGTTCTCCCCACAGCCACACAAGCGGTAGTGGTGCCGTTTATGGTTTCGAAGACCACCGCTTGAGTGAGCTTTGTATGACTATCCCTGTTCTGTGGCCCCGACTGTCGGCTTGGCTGTGTTGACACGGGAACAGACGTCGAGGCACACAGCTCTCCCCTCCCTTTGCTTTATTCTCCGGCGCTGTGTTTGACTCGCGCGTGTGTGTACGCTCACGCCACGGTTGTCATAGGTAAGGAAGAAGCTCTGGGGAGGGGGATGCGTAAAAGGTTCTTGTGTAGCGAA
>NQII01001121.1:545285-616391 GCA_002778355.1 Clitarchus hookeri | reverse complement strand
GGGGGGGGGGGGCGCACCATAAAGGAAACATCAGACCATCCTCTTCACATTGACGTGTCGAATGCGAGCTCGCTACCCGCTCACCACCTCGAACCGAGAGTTACTAACTCCATCCAAACCGTAACACCGGACATGCCGACAAGAGCGTGGAACGAGTTTGATCATCGCGTAGATGTCGTTCGGGCCGCTCGTGGTGGTCACATTGAACATTTATGAATTTATGGTGAACAAACTTCACGGTTCCACGGTTCATTTGATTGGTTTATCAAAGTTGTAGGTGGCTTGGTGTTGATATTATAGACCTTCAAATTTGGGGTATTATTTTATAGTGTTCCTGTATAATTCATCCTGTTCTTATCAGCAAAAGTGTGAGTGTTACTGACGTAATATTTCTCTGCACAGAACCTTGTGTAAAGTGCAGGCAAATTAATNACAGAACCTTGTGTAAAGTGCAGGCAAATTAATGTTTCCTGGCCCGTGTCTGTAAAGAATGCGGATGTCGAAATATCACGGCCAACTCCTAACAACACAGTTAGATTCAGACAACGTAATAATAATATTAATAATAATATTACGTCTGTAGCACTCGAAGTGTTAGACAATATGAAAAAATTTTGAAAATATTGCTTAGCAAGTCTNATAATAATATTACGTCTGTAGCACTCGAAGTGTTAGACAATATGAAAAAATTTTGAAAATATTGCTTAGCAAGTCTCAAATTTATCTATTCAGTTCTCTGTGCATTTGGACGACTTGAAAATTTTCACGCGGTTTTTTGAAAATTATAGTTAAAGACCTTAAATGTAAGTACACTTGAAAAACTTATTTAAACTTGCTTCCGGCACTTACTCGGATATCAATTAAAGAAGGACCTTTGGTGAAAGCCTAAAATAATGTCATGAGTGAAACATAACTAAACCATCGCTCAAGAATAATGAAACTGGGAAATAAAGCACAAGAAGTCGGTACCCTACTTTCCCGGCCAAGCATATAAACAAATAATTTTTCAAAAAAAAGAAAAAAAATTTCTGATAGTTGCCAGGATCCCAAGTTACATAAAATTTAGTAGCACCGAACACTGTAATGGCAAAAGAAAATGGAGATAATAACAAATATATAAGAAAATGATGACAATCACTAGGAACGTGTCCAGTTAGACAAGCCCTCTAANAAATGGAGATAATAACAAATATATAAGAAAATGATGACAATCACTAGGAACGTGTCCAGTTAGACAAGCCCTCTAACGGCCAGACTTGTTAACAAATACATCTCCTAACAGTAAATCATTGAACAACTATTGATGTCGTTATGTTCACCGGCGGCGTTCATATCAGTTTGCATCAACGCCAAACAAATAACTAAACCTAATTGCTGACGAATTGTAAAGGTCCTTGTTAACGAGCAGTAGTGGCCCGTAATGGAAAGGGAAAACTATTTTTGTTATTCAGGTAACAACCTTGCTGAGTGGAGCCCCTGGGGGGTTGAGTTTCGTTACTGCGCGCTTACAAAGATACTCAGTTTTTAAGACAGTAGAATCCGCTACACTTACTTTGGGTCACATGTTACGTTATCACGCTAGACACCTTTGAGAGAGAGAGAGAGAGAGAGAGAGAGAGAGAGAGAGAGAGAGAGANTGCTGAGGAATTGTAAAGGTCCTTGTTAACGAGCGGTAGTGGCCCGTAATGGAAAGGGAAAACTATTTTTGTTATTAAGGTAACAACCTTGCTGAGTGGAGCCCCTGGGGGGTTGAGTTTCGTTACTGCGCGCTTACAAAGATGCTCAGTTTTTAAGACAGTAGAATCCGCTACACTTACTTTGGGTCACATGTTACGTTATCACGCTAGATACCTTTTATATAGGGCCAGATAGAGAGAGAGAGAGAGAGAGAGAGAGAGAGAGAGAGAGAGAGACACACACACACACACACACACACTTTGTAAACTTCCAGAGCAAGAAAATTTTACAGGTAGGAATTAAAAACATTTTAACAGAAAATAAATTAGAACCCGCAAGAAATATTATATTGTCCTAAATTCTGAATGATTACGTATTTAGTTTCTTCAACTATATACATAAAAANTGAAAAATCTTCATGCAAACAGTAACATTGACTTGCTATTTACCAACCAATAGTATGAGTTAAACTTTTCGCAAATACACATAAGAGTATTAAGAATATGCCCTCCAGATAAATACAAATACCTTCAAGATACTTTCTCAATAATGTATGGAATATATGCACACATTTATTTGAATGAAAGAGTGAAAAATAATTTTTTACACGTTCAGTGATACAACACACGTTTTGTTCCTAACAAATGTTTTAAACTTTTGGAACACCGTTTTTGTTCACAAATACCCATAACAGTGAAAATACAAGGTAATTTGTAAGCTTCTTAATTATAATTAAATAAAATATATTAATAACGGCGTTAAACAATTTAAAATAAATCATTAAAATAAATCATTAGAATAAATTAACAAATACTACAAATAGTAAGATACTATTGTGTAGAAAGTTCCCTTGATGTAGACTACCTTTACCTCATGTAATAATATGTACATAATTTGTAATTATTTTCGAAAAATCATAATTATGACAAAATAGAGTTGAAATTTTTAACTAACTACATATGTAGTTAGACAGGGCTAAATGGTCAGTGAGAGGGAGTTATGAACGCAGAGCAATAACTTTATATTGCTACTAATGGGGCACTATGATGCTTTACATAATGACGTACACAGACTAAATGCAGCTGAGTGCAACAGTACGAAAAACGTAAAATTAGTGCAAAAACAAATNGAGAAAAATAATTTTTTACACGTTCAGTGATACAACACACGTTTTGTTCCTAACAAATGTTTTAAACTTTTGGAACACCGTTTTTGTTCACAAATACCCATAAAAGTGAAAATACAAGGAAATTTGTAAGCTTATTAATTATAATTAAATAAAATGTATTAATAACGGTGTTTAACAATTCAAAATAAATAATTAAAATAAATCATTAGAATAATTTAACAAATAGTAAAAATAGTAAGATACTATTGTGTAGAAAGTTCCCTTGATGCAGACTACATTTACCTCATGTAATAATATGTACATAATTTGTAATTATTTTCGAAAAATCATAATTATGACAAAATAGTGTTGAAATTTTTAAATAACTACATATGTAGTTAGACAGGGCTAAATGGTCGGTGAGAGGGAGTTATGACCGCAGAGCAATAACTTTATATTGCTACTAATGGGACACTATGATGGTATACATAATGACGTACACAGACTAAATGCAGCTGAGTGCAACAGTACGAAAAACGTAAAATTAGTGCAAAAACAAATTTTAAGTATAATTTCTGATTTTATTTTAACAATTAATTATTTTTAATAGTACTAATACAGCCAATACTATAACAAAATGTATAAACTATGAGAAAGGACACACAAAAATTCAACTAAATCCGCTTATGCAATAATTATATTAAAATTACCAGAAATCAATAACTGCAATTTGTTCTGGAGGGAAAATTAAACAGAGAGGGCAAGAGCAATTTAGACATGGCGTGGAAACAAACCCCCTGCCCCCTTCCTGATAGGCTCACGGCTGAAACCAGATGCAATGAAAGAATAGAGGCACAACGCACACGAACGTAGCAGTCAAAATGAAATGCATTAAACGACACTTAAATGAGTCCTCGATGATTTTGGGTTTGATGCGCACCGCCATCAAAACTCAAATAAGAACGGAAAAATAAACGTAGGAAAAGGTTAAAGGGAAATGCGCCTCAAGATTAACGGTGCGCCCCAGCTGGCTCTCTGGTACCTTTGTGGCATTCATTATATATACTATATATACTAGTCTGCTCAGACCTAACAAGAATATTGTAAATTATTGGCAGACGTAAAATTACAACACTTCGTGGAAAAAAGAAAACACGGTAATGAGGAAATTCTCAAACAAACTGCTAAACTTGATGAAAGCTCTGCCTCCAAATAAATATTAAAAATACCCGACTGCATACATTTGTGCACGTTGCCTGAGGAACCCTACAGACACGTCTGCCAACCAGGAGTATCAGTTGAAGCACACACGACGACTCCGCAGAAATGAGCAAGTGCCAGACCAGGTATAAATACACAAATTCACCCCACCCCCTCTTCCAGCGCGACGCACGCTTCCCTAAGGCACGAACCACTAGGTTAATGTATGAGCAGTAAAGGGGGTGAAGCTAACTCGCTTGAACAGCCTCGTTATCAATTGAGGCCTACATCAGGCTTTGTCCGCCGAATATGCATCACGCGGTGTTAGCCGCGGCGGCGAGTGGGGTACAGATTACACTCAGTGACGAAAAAAGTTTCGCACCAACTAAACTCTGCGCTCGAAACAGTTCAGTTGAAGCAGGTTTAAAGACGAAACAGAGTAACTCACGTACGCCACGTTACAATGCGTCACGCTGGAAACAAAATATAAGTACTAACTACCAGATAGCGCGAATACCTAAGTAAGTTACGTATTCCGAAAAAGATTCAGTGGTTTCGCCTTACGAAACGCTGGTAGTTAGTAGGATGCAATGGACTAAGGAATGTGCGTGTTTTTACTAGCAACCACAATCTCTTCAGATAAATATTTAACTCTCGCCTCGTATTAGAGTAATATAGGTTTATTATCCTGGATTTTTAATATCTCCGCTTTAGACCCCCATACGCAGAGGCATGCAGGATATATAATTAAAACGGGAAACATTCATCGCGGCTTTACTGGGATTGGACGAACATGCCCGCGACTGGGTCCATGGTTTCTTCCCATGCTTACTTGTAGCCAGAACTACGAAGGTAGGGGGAAACCCGACACAGACATCGTAAAAACTAATCTGAACAGAACATAATTGCAAATTGCATGCAATTTACGACGTAGAAAATTAAATTTATAATAGAACGTATGATGGTAAATGGTCATATTTTACAAAAAGGATGTTTGAAATACTAGAAGAAAAATAGAATGTTGAGGGGGGGAGCTAACTTTAGTTTTTGTTCGCTTTGGAATTTTGTTTGTAGACAAAAAANGGAGCGTATTAAGGAAACTCGCGGTCTTCAGGAGTCATGACGCGATACGCTTATGTAGCGGGAATGCGAACCAGCTATTGCTCGAGCCCAAACCCCCAACAAACTAGGAATTTCCGAATGTCAAGTCTGAAAATTACTGTGATCGAAGTAGTCGTTTGCTAAATAAAACATAATTTCAGTTCCTTTCAAAAGAACAGAAACTACACTGCACTAAACTGTATACCTATTAAAGGAACTTTTCAAACACCATCTACATCTTGAAGCACTCTCCCTTGTCTACCTGTCGAACGGTGTTTTTATGCTATCCATTTTCACGTGCGTACAGCTAAAGGCTGTTCAGGATAAACTCATCACTTCGGAAAGTCCTACTTCAGATCTACTTGTATGCCCATTGTGTATTCTTCCGCTATATGTAAAATAAACATTGCCGTAGGCCTCAGCTCTTAATTTACGAGTCGGTCAAGCGAAACTCTGAAATTATAANCATATGTAAAATAAACATTGCCGTAGGCCTCAGCTCTTAATTTACGAGTCGGTCAAGCGAAACTCTGAAATTATAAAATTTTTACAGAGTTGTTCATTTTTACACTTTAATGAGTTACAAATAAAACAAAAACAAAAAGAAGACATTTCTGTATTCACAAATGTTTACCTAGCATTTTTAATTATACGTTAAGACGTGGGGCTACTTTACTTCCGTCGTTACCAAACTTACTGGACGCTCAAGGCGTAGAGACCTGAAAAATTCGCTAGTTCATTTTGAGACAACCTATGATTCATAACACGTGTGTTTATACAACTTTAGCCATTGGTGCACACGGTGTTTGACACCTCCTGGAGAACGCTGGCCCCCATCGCCACCTTCCACTGTGACAGCAGACAACCCATGTGCATTTAATATCGGAATATTTGTACATAAGACTGTAGAGTCTAGGCTGCAGGTCATTGAACTCACAAATTTTTCCGGTCTCTATCAATGCATCTATTAAAATATATTCAGGTAAGGGCAGTGAGATTTTCAAATGTTGATTTCAAAAGTGCTTAAATAACGGTGAAAAACCTATACGCTTGTGTAGGGTGTAATAACTAATGGGGTTATAGTTCTTAAAACTGTTTCTGTGTGATGTGAAGACTAAAGTAGTAAAACGCTGACTCAATGTAACATTTGTTCTCCCCCTAAAGGCATGATTATGCTATTTGGTGTGTAGTTACCCCAAGCAACAGGATGCGTGTTGGATGGTGACGAAGCTGGCAAATTATTAGTGTAACCCGAAGCGCACAACTAGTGTGCTTAAGTGGGCAAATGTATACGTGGTTGTGGTTTTATTTCTAAAATNCACAACTAGTGTGCTTAAGTGGGCAAATGTATACGTGGTTGTGGTTTTATTTCTAAAATGTATTTGTCCAACGTCTCCCATTTGCAAGCTCAGAAAAATTAAAAGATTGCAGTGGGCATTATCCTCTTTTTTTTTCATAACTCACAATCTGTATATATACATNATGTATTTGTCCAACGTCTCCCATTTGCAAGCTCAGAAAAATTAAAAGATTGCAGTGGGCATTATCCTCTTTTTTTTCATAACTCACAATCTGTATATATACATATATATATAAATGTTGTGTCCGTTTGTCGGACTCGTATAACTCCCGAAAAATCAACCAATTTTCATTCTGTTTTTTTATAAACCTTCCTTTCGTTCTCACGAGTGTTTGCACGCCTTTCTTTTTTATCTGTATGACTTGCAAAGGTACTAAAATCTGCAAAAAAAAACTCATTTTTACCATGGTTTCACGCCAGGAAGCGCCTTTGTTGACAGCTGTCTGCTTGTACATTTCAGTTTTTTGTTCTCAATGTTTTTTTTTACATATATAAATATTATATATATATATATAAACATATATACATACACTTCTTTCGATTAATTTCACGGAAATGAATATAACCAAAATCTTTTATGCCACAGCAACGCGTGGCCGGGTAAGCTAGTTACTTATATTTTAATTTAGACGTTTAATTAATTTCTTTAAAACTGCTCAGAGTCAGTGAAATTTTTTTTCGCTTGGCTATAAAATGTTGAAAGTTGTCGCTTTGTATATAAATTAATTTATATTTATAGTAAACACTTTCAGCCAACCGCACGTGGCTTATACCGCAAGGTATATTAAGAGTTTTTAGAATGCCACATAGTACTGCTTTACCACATATACAAACCACGAATAAGCTTTCATAGAAGTCTGAGGAAAGCTGTACCGTTCGGTTTTCTTATTGGGCCTACACACACATACCGGTGTGGTAAGTTTGTGAATAGTATCTTACATTTTAAAATATACTCNGTTTTCTTATTGGGCCTACACACACATACCGGTGTGGTAAGTTTGTGAATAGTATCTTACATTTTAAAATATACTCTATTTTCACGGTTTAAGAACAATTGCACTATTTCAATATCAGTTCTATCGACCCTCCCCACAAGGTGATATCGAGGATGCAGGGAGTTTCAACAAATATATTAGACTAGTTCTTGTGCAGGGCATATTGTAACTCCATAATATTTAATTTTACTCATACGTATCTAGAGCCCGTACAATTTTTCTTTTAATTTTTGTGCAATGTGTGTATTGCCTTTCATGCACGAAAGTTATATATATATATCCACGCTGTCCTCATTAACACTTTGTATTGTATTTCACAAGTTACGACAAAAAAATAGCTCTTCTTTCCATCAGTAACGATCGATACTTGCTATACGTTTGATTTTTAAGGGCATCTATACTTTTCAACGGTTGCCCTTTATTCACATTTTACTCCTCATAATATTGCCCATCTTTGATATTAAATTCGCGATCTTTTAATCACAGATACGCAATTTATTCTTATCGANCTCCTCATAATATTGCCCATCTTTGATATTAAATTCGCGATCTTTTAATCACAGATACGCAATTTATTCTTATCGAACTTGAATGCCTGATCGTCATTTCTTCCTGTTGGTGGTCGCACTATAAGAATAATATTTGGCCATCTTTCCGCACTCATTCTAACATGGCCATAAAACTGAAGAACGCTTCTTCAAACCTTTTTTTTTACAATTTGTTACGCCGATTGTGTTCTGCAATATATTCAGTTTTCCTTTTCTCCTTTTTGGCTGTCATNCTCCTCATAATATTGCCCATCTTTGATATTAAATTCGCGATCTTTTAATCACAGATACGCAATTTATTCTTATCGATCTTGAATGCCTGATCGTCATTTCTTCCTGTTGGTGGTCGCACTATAAGAATAATATTCGGCCATCTTTTCGCACTCATTCTAACATGGCCATAAAACTTAAGAACGCTTCTTCAAACCTTTTTTTTACAATTTGTTACGCCGATTGTGTTCTGCAATATATTCAGTTTTCCTTTTCTCCTTTTTGGCTGTCATAGTTATTTTTTTTATTCCAACCATTTCCGCTGTCTTTATTTTCCATTTTATCCGCTCGCCAAGTCCATCCTTCTATAAAGTTCATAAATATCCTTTCTACGAATATTGGTCAGTGTCCTATTCTTTACCTCCTCACGAACCACATTTAAAACTTTGATCACCCCTTTCGTTTGCAATGCCCTAAAATACACAACCACTTTACAGCTGATAGAATTATGATTAACCAAGTCTCATTATTTAGACTACCTTACTGATTTGATGGTGCCCTGTGTCAGGTGGATATTTCGTTTACCTCCTCCTAAAACATTTTATTCAGTTTTCTTCATGTTTCGGGATTGAAAGAATTAAATTGACGTATTTTACACTAAATAGCGTTGGGCCCCCACGTCCGGGTGACAAATTAACTTGAGGTATACTGCAGGCTTATCTAGGCCCCACGTTGGGGAAGCCAACTTAACTTGACGTGGGCTTGTCTATGCCCCGCAGTTGTGGAAGCCAACTTAACTTGAGGTAAATTACTGTTACACTGAATAGCGTTACTGCTGGGCCCCACAGTTGGTCGCCAATTAACAATGACGCTACGCTACTGTGGAAGACAGTGTGGCTTATAGTGTCGTTGTTAATGCCCCCAGGCACAGACTATATGTTGCCTGAAGGTTAAGGGGTTTGCAATAATGTAGTATTTTACTGTTTCATTTTAAAGGACGAATATATTGTCTCGAATTTAACACAAATACAATACATCAGCACTTGAGAGGTGTGGTACTGTAATAATTTGGTTACTCGGATTCACTGCTAACGACTTCGTGATGGAGGGGGGCTTCTCTTGACGGTGATTGTATACTTAACTCTTGCTGGTACGATGTCAGCTGTGGTGGGTGAGCTCCGGCGATGGGTGGCCTTGACAAGGCCGCAGTTGCTGCCGTCTCACTGTGGTGATGTTCTACTGACGTGACCAGGGGTCCGAACCCCTGATCTAACTCTCTGCTCGGCGATCTTCAATTTTCCGACTACTCTGGGCGGTAATAATCAACTGACCGACCTCTCTGCGTGGTACTAATGAACTGAGCCCCCATCTCTTGAAAAGGGGTTTTTATGCTTGCCAGTGTCCCCCCTTAAGTGTCGGCACGTGTCGCCTTGTGGGGTGGAGGGGAGGAGGGGGTAGGATGCAGAACAATGCCTTTCAAAACAAGTGTTCTGGTCCCTGAAGGAAAAAGGAGGGGGGTTTGACCTCGCCCCTAGCTTACTCTCGTCAGCTACTTCTCGGTGCGTTTCCACATTGTCCTGTGGTTAGCTAAGGAGGGAGGGGGGTGTTTTCGGCAGCATTATCCAGCTCGTCAGCTATTTCTTCCGTGGTGAGTGTTTTTCTGAATTTGGGCGAACTGTGCATGATTATTTTCTATATCGTGAAACCTCCGCGCTCAACAAATCTCACGGACCTGCTAGAGGTGTAGGGAGGTGGTTGGATGAAGGGGGGTGGGGGGTGTCATGGCTATNAACCTCCGCGCTCAACAAATCTCACGGACCTGCTAGAGGCATAGGGAGGTGGGTGGGTAAAGGGGGGGGGGGGTGTCATGGCTATGCATCTGCGACACGTGCCCGGCTTGGCAGCGCGTGTTGGCCTCTGCATGACCTTCTTCTGCTGGTACGACGGCTGCCACGTGTCTCCCTAAGCCCCTATACTGGTTACACTGGCGGGGGGAGGGGTTGTGGGCCAGCGTCGCTCTAATATTCTTAAACCGTCACACGTTAAAATGTTCGCAATATATTAAATTTATTGCACGCAAACAAAAGTCACGCCTTGTTGCTACAAATCATAACAGCAAACTTGCAATGCATCTTCTAGTTTGAGGGGAAAATCAAAACAATGCTATGTTTAAGTCTGTATGGAATTCAAATTTGTGTGTCACGGTTACGAGATGACGCCTTCTGATTATAGCGGGGCCCTGAACCACTTCGATCTATTGGATACTCAAAGTCCGCAACATAATAGTGTTTGGTTTTGAAATATTCCTCGTTCATCCTCTTCGTCACATGAAATTCAAGCCTCCGAGGACGGTCCTGATTTTTAATAACATCCCGACGACAATTCCGTGTGGGTTNCTCGTCACATGAAATTCAAGCCTCCGAGGACGGTCCTGATTTTTAATAACATCCCGACGACAATTCCGTGTGGGTTACATAGAAATCTGCACACGAAGACGACGCGATTCGCTTTTGAGAGCTGGAATAAACAAATTTTTATAGATACGTGTGACCACACATGGGACCAATGCATAGTCCAGGTGGAATAATGTAAAACGTGTCGAAGCATGGGAACTAATCATTTTGGTATGGCCGATTCATGTTAAGTAGTCTTGGTGATATCAGAGGGCCTATGACGAACCGATCGGTGGACCCTAAAACCAATTATGTTCGAGGAATTGGTGAATGGGGGTAACTGAAGGGATGGTTCAGTCGCTTCTGCTTTTGCATCGAGAGTTCTCGTTCAGTCATCATCTCACAGAGTTATACGAAATCAATGTTTAGTAGCACCCCCAATTTTTTTTCGCATATAAGCTCAACAAACTGAATAACATCGCCAATCTGCAGAAGGCGAAATAACAAGAAATATGACAAAACTGTAGTGTGCAATGATTATTTGGGAACAGGAAACTGTAATGCCACACGTTGTAATGTCCGCCAGATATTCATGTTCTCTCATTCCAGTTGGACGTCGGCCATGTAAAACACATGAGCGCAAGTTTGCCCGTACCCTGTAATATTTCTCTCTTCGTCGGCTTCCTCAGCACATCAAAATACAATCTCTTACAAATGCGAATGCCGGTATAAGCGCACAAAACCGATATTAAATATCGTCTGCTTTACAGAGGCCACTGAGAGGACTCTGGCCCGAAAACTGTTTCATAGAAGTAAGTAAGTAACAAACAGCGCAATCCACGCCCCTATATCCCATTTCTCTTGCTTCCATTTTGAATTCAATGCCCAACCCTTATCTCAGTCATGTAGGCCGAGCAATAAGCGAGGTACTAGTAACATTGGCCTCCAGTTATCTTGAACACATTGAAAATGTAGAAACTGTTTTCACAATACTACGTTGCCTTCGTACCATGCATCACAGTAGGGGACACAACTTTCTTGAATTAAAAAAANAACTGTTTTCACAATACTACGTTGCCTTCGTACCATGCATCACAGTAGGGGACACAACTTTCTTGAATTAAAAAAAGAGCGTAAATTTTCTTACTTGATAAAAATTAACGTACATCAAAAAATGTAAATAATATATCAGGTAAAAATCTAGATTTAGTGCTTGTTGCCGAGTTACTCATCTACATTCGATAATCATTCCCCTAGTAAATTTTTTAAAATTCATTTTCGTACAATGCCCCATGATATAATATATTGTATACATGTGATATATATTATATTTAAGATTTGTTCACTCGCAGTAACTCAATATTTTGTAGCTTTCAACATGAGTTTGGTGTGGTGGTACCACTATTGTTCGGTGAATAATGCCACGAGTTGACCATCGCCATCTCCTAAACTCTCTCGACAAAAGGCCAAATTGATATTACTAGCTTTTCGCTTCAGTCGCTCATTAGATTGATTTTCAGTCCATCCACTCGACTCTTCTAACCCTTCCAACCCTACCTCCCTCCAAAGCCTGATAACAACAGTGACTTCATCTTTCTCTCCTTCAGTTTCTCGCAATGGCTCGACACGCAGTCGACTGCGATGTCTTTCTATACAGCTAATTATTGGTATGGCAGATAAATGTTATTTTTCGCGCCTATGCGATCACGTTTGTTTGCCTGGGGGCTGCCATGCATCGAAATACGATTATAGTTACCTTCGGCCCATTCATGTACTGGATTCATGTACGTAGAAATGGAAAAACTCAGTCAATTTTACCCGATTTTCAAAATTAGTTTTACATTTGATTATGCCTTCATATTTATGGTCGGTTTAAATGTTATACGTTTCTCTCTCCTTCACACGTATTTAATAATATGTATTTGAGGTGTAGATATTTAAATATTCAAACGCAAATTAAGCAAAACTTAAAAGCCACAGTTATATTTTCAAAAAGAATTTTTTGGGTAAGTTAAGTGTTTTTACTTTTATATGAACTTACTAATGATCCATAGGAAAAAAAATAAATCCTTTATTTATGCATGTTTTCATGTCTGATTAAGCGTTCGAAAGTCTACTTAAAGTATTTTAAAAAACGTGTAATTCCAATACATGAAACCATTTTACCCTTTTAATCACCACCCGGCGTTAGAAATTGAACATATCGACAGAGCTCTAGTAGATCTCAATCAATTCCGAACAGACTTCAAAAGAGATATCAATCAACCTCAATCTATCTCAGTCGATCTCTATCGTAAATTCAATAGACCTCAAATAAATCATAAACATACTTCTAACACACCTCAAAAACATCGGAAACAGATATAAGTAAACCACATCAATCGACACTGAACCTTAAACTTACCGATACTTTCCTCCAGCACTTTCTTACTGGACTTTGCTTACAGCAAGCTCTTGTAGTCGAATGCCCACAGCTCTCCTTTAAGAAGTTTATCAGAAAAAAAATGAACAGGTAATGGACAAAAGAATAGAGTATAAATATGCAAGGAAATTTTGTTACATATTCTACAAATCAAAATTTTGCATCTCTTTGCTATAGGAAGTTCGCGATGTTTGTCATGTATAATTTATTTGACCCTTGGAAAAAATTGTGTTCGCCCCGCAAGTGTATTTGTTTCGTTCTTCGTTTATATGATTCACACATACTAATATCCATCCCGAGCTTTCCGGTATACATTATGCGGCGAAAATCATGTGAACCTCTTTTCCCTCAGTGAACGTGCACAGTAGGATGCTATATAAGCGGAGATACGAATGCACGAATACCCAAATTAACGTGTTAGATAACGTAAATAGTCAACCGAGAAAAGTATGTGTTTTCAAAAGGCGCACGATTGAAGAAGTTCATAAATTTGGACACCACATCACAGATATTTCACTTGTACAAACATAAACTAACATGTCGCTGACCGTGACCCGTCCCAAGCGAGCGGGTGAAACAGAAGGACAGAGTAGTGATGATAACGGCGCGGCAAGTCAAGGGAATGTTTTGAATGACAAACAAGCGACAATCCTGCCAGCGTTTATAGTTATGAAGGCATTCTGCCGCGACAACACTTTGGCGGCTCACCGCTCCTGACCTTGGGCGGACTGGATTTCTGCGTTTATCTGAAGAATGCTCTGTATTACTGACCTCGTTCTCTCAGCGTGACTCGGGGTGCGTTGAACCGTCCAGGTGGTCAGGGCGAACGATATAAAAGTGTAACAGGCTTCCTAGGCGAGTAGTTTACGAGTGGCTGAGTTCCGAGAGATATACGACGAGCGGCGAGAGAAATGACCAGCGAAAGGGAAATCTGCGACTGCGAGCATCAAGCAGTGAAGAGTGTAGCTGGCAGGCTGGAGTAATGGACTAGATACGTGAGTGAAATACATTACAAATGATGGCAACAGATAGACTGAACATGTGTAAATGATGAGTATGAGTTAATTGACTGTAACCAAACAAAGATAATAAGAAGGACTTTAATTATATTATAAATATTCATTAAATATTACGCTCAGTGTTAAATAAAAAGAGTATTAGTGGATACAGACAATCTTATTCTGTAAATAATAGCTGTGTGAATAAANAACTGTTTTCACAATACTACGTTGCCTTCGTACCATGCATCACAGTAGGGGACACAACTTTCTTGAATTAAAAAAAAGAGCGTAAATTTTCTTACTTGATAAAAATTAACGTACATCAACAAATTCAAATAATATATTAGGTAAAAATCTAGATTTAGTGCTTGTTGCCGAGTTACACATCATTCAATAATCATTCCCAGAGTCAATTTTTTTAAATTAATTTTCGTACAATGTCCTATGATATAATATATTGTATACATATGATATATATTATATTTAAGATTTGTTCACTCGCAGTAACTCGATATTTTGTAGCTTTCAACATGAGTTTGGTGTGGTGGTACCACCATTGTTCGGTGAATAATGCCACGAGTTGACCATCGCCATCTCCTAAACTCTCTTGACAAAAGGCCAAATTGATATTACTAGCTTTTCGCTTCAGTCGCTCATTAGATAGATTTTCAGTTCATCCACTCGACTCTTTTAACCCTCCCAACCCTACCTCCCTCCAAAGCCTGATCACAAGAGTGACGTCATCTTTCTCTCCTTCAGTTTCTCGCAATGGCTCGACACGCAGTCGACTGCGATGTCTTTCTCTATAGCTAATTATTGGTATGGCAGATAAATATTATTTTTCGCGCCTATGCGATCACGTTTGTTGGCCTGGGGGCTGCTATGTATCGGAATACCATTTTAGTTACCTTCGGCCTATTCATCTACTGGATTCATGTACGTAGAAATGGAAAAACTCAGTCAATTTTACCCGATTTTCAAAATTAGTTTAACATTTGATTATATCTTTATATTTATGGTATGTTTAAATGTTATATATATCTCTCACCTAAACACGTATTTAATAATTTGTATTTTAGGTGCAGATATTTTAATATTCAAACGCAAATTAGGCAAAAATTAAAAGCCACAGATATATTTAAAAAAAATCTTTTTTGGTTTAGTTAAGTGTTTTTACTTTTATATGATCTAACTCATAATCCATAGGAAAAAAATAAAATCCTTTATTCATGCATGTTTTCATGTGTGATTAAGCGTTTGAAAGTCTACTTATAGTATTTTAAAAAACGTGTAATTCACACTCAAGTGTATTTTCCAATACACGAAACCATTTTACCCTTTTAATCACCACCCGGCGTTAGAAATTGGACATATCGACAGAGCTCTAGTAGATCTCAATCGATTCCGAACAGACTTCAAAAGAGATCTCAATCAACCTCAGTCTATCTCAGTCGATCTCTATCATAACTTCAGCAGACCTCAAACAAATCATTAACATACTTCCAACACACCTCGAAAACATCGGAAACAGATATAAGTCGACCGCATCAGTCGACACTGAACCTTATACTTCAAACTTACCCATAGTTTACCTCCAGCAGTTTCTTACTGGACTTTGCTTACAGCAAGCTCTTGTAGTCGAATGCCTACAGCACTCTGTTAAGAAGTTTATCAGAAAAAAATGAACAGGTAATGGACAAAAGAATAGAGTATAAATATGCACGGAAATTTTGTTACATATTCTACAAATCAAAATTTCGCATCTCTCGGCTATAGGAAGTTCGCGATGTTTGTCATAATATAATTTATTTAACCCTTGGAAAAAATTGTGTTCGCCCCGCAAGTGTATTTGTTTCGTTCTTCGTTTATATGTTTCACACAGGCTAATATCCATCCCGACCTTTCCGGTATACATTATGCGGCGAAAATCACGTGAACCTCTTTTCCCTCAGTGAACTTGCACAGTAGGATGCTATATAAGCGGAGATACGAATGCACGAATACCCANTGTGAACCTCTTTTCCCTCAGTGAACGTGCACAGTAGGATGCTATATAAGCGGAGATACGAATGCACGAATACCCAAATTAACGTGTTAGATAACGTAAATAGTCAACCGAGAAAAGTATGTGTTTTCAAAAGGCGCACGATTGAAGAAGTTCATAAATTTGGACACCACATCACAGATATTTCACTTGTACAAACATAAACTAACATGTCGCTGACCGTGACCCGTCCCAAGCGAGCGGGTGAAACAGAAGGACAGAGTAGTGATGATAACGGCGCGGCAAGTCAAGGGAATGTTTTGAATGACAAACAAGCGACAATCCTGCCAGCGTTTATAGTTATGAAGGCATTCTGCCGCGACAACACTTTGGCGGCTCACCGCTCCTGACCTTGGGCGGACTGGATTTCTGCGTTTATCTGAAGAATGCTCTGTATTACTGACCTCGTTCTCTCAGCGCGACTCTGGGTGCGTTGAACCATCCAGGTGGTCAGGGCGAACGATATAAAAGTGTAACAGGCTTCCGAGGCGAGTAGTTTACGAGTGGCTGAGTTCCGAGAGATATACGACGAGCGGCGAGAGAAATGACCAGCGAAAGGGAAATCTGCGACTGCGAGCATCAAGCAGTGAAGAGTGTAGCTGGCAGGCTGGACTATTGGACTAGATACGTGAGTGAAAAGCATTGCAAATGATGACAACAGATATACCGAACACGTGTAAATGATGAGTATGAGTTAATTGACTGCAACCAAACAAAGATAATAAGAAGGACTTTAATTATATTATAAATATTAATTAAATATTGCGCTCAGTGTTAAATAAAAAGAGTATTAGTGGATACAGACAATCTTATTCTGTAAATAATAGCTGTGTGAATAAATCAGAAATCAAATTTAGTTCTTTAATTTTTTTATTATAATCTTCATCCCTCACGAATTCAGGTACACCCCTCAGGCGTCCACGTAACTATATAGACTACACGTACACTGTCATTTGTCAGTAAGAAGTGAACACACTCTAGTCTCAAATAAAATAACGGTTTGCTTTAAAAGTATTTTCTGACTAGCGTAGAATTCTTGAGTTACGTACAGTAGAGCCACTAATTTCATTTAAATTTTAAAAGAATGAAAAAAAATCTAATAAAAAAATTTGAAGTGCATATTCTACACGTGCGTTGTAGAATTAATACGTCACTAAAAGAAACAACGCATTCTGGAACTATACTTCCTTTCGTCATTACATGGCGAGTAATACATTAAAAAAATATTATTAGCAAGATTTTTTATTCTCCAGTTTGAGTCACAAATGTGTTTAAGGTTGATAAACTCATTCAAAGTCCACAAAATATTACAGCCGGCCCACGGGATATGGAGGATATGAATTAATAATAAACTGAGCTCGGCGATCAGTACCAGGAAGCTACGTCAATCAAACGGGGCAGTGCCCTTTACATTAAAAAAATTAATCATTAATGAGAATTTGTATGGGGTTTGCTTACGATTACCCTTTGAAGCAGTCGTTAATTACGAGACAACGTGCAAACCAACATTCGTAAATAAATATCCTGGTTGATCTATGTACCATTATGCACAGTGTGTACTGACTAATAAGATGATTCCAAAGGCACATTAATAGCATATTAAACACTAAGCTAGGCTTAACGTATTCAAAGGAAAGGCCCATTAGGTTACTACAGCTCTATCTGTTCATTTTTGCTTCTTTAATATTTTCTGTTTATACCGTGAGACTAATCACGGAATGGCTAACATATTACATGTGCTGGAACATAAATCTGAAACGTGGCTCGTACGGAATTAGAACCCGGAAATGCCTTAGCATTCTCGGTAAGTTTAGGTTGACTTAAAAAAAAAACATCGATTCAAGTCAGTTACGCGCACGACGAATGCCAAGAAACAGAACCAGTCGACATAAAAGTCGCACACGAGATCGCAGCATGGTATGAGGAAAATATAAACAAGCTCTAAAATAACGCGGAAAAAAAAATTGTGATGTTCATATAACAGTTAGAAAATTGAATATTCATTGAAGTTGTAGTAGGTTGTAGTAAAAACACTGCTTAAATATTGTGACAATCACCAAAAGGAAACCACGGCTCTGAAGAACTTAAGGGCCCTGAACACAGCAAGTCACCTTGTATTATACTTATTTCGCCACAACTTGGTCAATGATAATGCAACACCTGGTGCTTAACCAAGGAAAACACCCAAGATTTTAATGCTTTTTTTCTTTAACATGTATGTATTGAGGCTTCCTCAGGAAATTAATCCAATAGGCGAGGGAGGCAGAAGTTTATAATCGAATTGTAAAACGACAAGAAAAATATCCATTCCCAGAGAAGCCGTTTGAGCTCGAACTGACTACCTTCCAAATATGAGTCAAAAACTTCACCACACTAAACGAAAGAGGATAAGTGAGGGGAGTTTACCAAGGTGTGGTTATGATTTGCTTATAAAAATCCAATGGCCTTGAACACTCAAGTTATAATTTTATAAAATCACACAATTTTGTTTGCGAAAAGTTATATTAACGCGATTTTTTTGGACAACGGAATGACAAACTTTAAAAAAGTAGACCACGTGGCACAAAAATTTAGTGAAAGTTTATCGCATGAATGAATGGCTGGCGTCAATGTACACAATGCTAAATGAAACAATGCTTGGTATAATTACTTACGAAAATTTTTTTTAGAAAACTTAAATACGGCTAATGGCTTGTGTGCTACAACGAGGTACGCGTTTGTGAAAATCAATGTTTCAATATAATTTTTTTTTTTTTTTCAGAATAATAAACTAATTATGACAAAAGGAAACGTTCTTGGACGGAATTGAAATTTGGCATTTGTACAAATTGTGTGTGTAAAATGATTGTTTTATCATTTACATAATTAAAATTCTGCCTAGCAATTTGCAAGGGTGGAGAAAACGGAAGATCCCAAGAAAACTCGCCGACCAGTGGCATCGACCGGCACGATTCTCACATGTGAAATCCGGGAGTGGCCCCACCAGGGATCTAACCGTGTTCACACCTATGGGAGGTGAGCATCCTAGCCCTTGTGCCACCAGGGCTCCATTTAACATTTTAGAGTGTATAGCTTCTTTGTTAGAAGGCATTCGAAACGGGTTTTTTTTTTTTTTTTTTTTTTTTTCACAATTTAATAAGGACAATCTTTATCCATTAAAAAAATTGTTACTTCAGCCCATGGTTTAGAAATTCGCAGAACTTATTATATCTAACTTAAAATGAGTAACTCATATTGATCAAAAAATAATATTTTCAACCCACAGTATGGAGATTTTGTACGATAGTAGCTGAATACTCACTACTTTCTTAATAAAATCTGAAATCTGTGAATAATACCATTGACCACGGTTGAGTTTAGTTGAGAGATGTCTTGAGAGCCGATGAGGGGAGAATGGAGCAGCGCCGGAATGCAAGAGCGGGGTGAACGGGATTTCCCCGAGAAAACCCGCCGACCAGTGGCATCGTGCGGTACGATTCCCAATTGCGAAAGCCTGGAGTGGCCCAGCCGGGGATTGAACTCAGTTCGCCTTGGTGGGAGGCAAGCAGTCTAACCGCTCAGCCACCGTGGCCCCACCACAGACCAGGCATACCGAGATCTCATATCTCATATTTAGAGAATACAATCTAGTAATTTGTTGTTTGATATTTACTAGATTTTAATAATGTGAAATAGTCATCCGAAATATAAATTTTTAGGGCTACACGAATCCTAACTTTGTTCACTTTAGGTTATAAGATACAATTCTTTCTATGTTAATTTACACACGCAATCTCTTCTCAAAATGTTTACCTCGAATGGAAAATAATTTTTATTAGCCAGTTCAAAGTACAGTTTTAGTTTGAAAAACTTTCTTACATGTGTCCAATTGAGTAAACAGCCATACAACCTCACATGGTATAACTATAAAATGTTGGGATGATGATTGGCTTTACTTTTGAACAAACTGCAAGATAAACAAAACTACAATGTAAAATACTGGTGCCAAAATAAACTGAAATTCCTCTACATACGAAACATGCACCTGTATATAAAGGTTTTCTTTTTCGGTTTAATTTTGGCAAGATGACAAAATAGTGGCTTCATCGTCTAACCACGAATTTGAAGCGAAAATATAAGCGAGTGGGTTTCCTGAAGTGGCATTAATAAAACCCCAAGCAGAACATTTATAAGTGCAACTTTAATTTCAGCGTGCAAATTTGTGCAGTACTATCACTATTTCGCCAAACATCACCAGGAACCGCTTTGTTCTAGTGAAATTGTCAAGTGAACTTTATGCAGATTATTTCATAAAAGATGGGCTCTATCTAAAGAATGGATATTACGTATATTAATACACATATGGCCACTTCAGATTCCCTTTTACGTAATCGCCCTCCAAACCCAGGGGTCTTCCTACGGCAGATGGAGTGTACATGCCAGGTGCAATGCCTAGAGTTGTGCGATGTGTTACAAGGAATGTTCAAAACTTGCACTACGGGCGTCAATACACCGCTGCAGACTCTTACAATGAATAATCGACCTCCAAACCCAGAGGTCTTCCTACGGCAGATGGAGTGTACATGCCAGGTGCAATGCCTAGAGTTGTGCGATGTGTTACAAGGAATGTTCAAAACTTGCACTACGGGCGTCAATACACCGCTGCAGACTCTTACAATGAATAATCGACCTCCAAACCCAGAGGTCTTCCTACGGCAGATGGAGTGTACGTGCCACGTGCAATGCCTAGAGTTGTTCGACGTGTTACAAGGAATGTTCAAAACGTGCACCATGGGCGTCAATACACCGCTGTAGACTCTTGCAATGGATGACCGCACCCTCTCGAGTACACGCCATTGTTGGCGCGTCGCGATCGTCCGCTGTTTCCCACAGACGCACCAAAGTTGTTGAATTTGTATTTTCACGTGGCGTCATCGATTTGAAAATGTGTTCACGTTCAAACGTCTCGCCACCGTACGATTGAAGTTAGCTTGTCCCTACGTTAGGATCATGTCCGTCTTCTCTGCATAGGCTTATCCCATTTCTCTGCATACAAGCGTGTCTGGCGATACAACACAACCGGACAGGCCGGGACACTGTTGCGGCCTACGTCTGCATCCAACATGTATGTACACTCCGTCCGTCGTAGCAAGGCCCCCTAGCTTCGGCGCGCGATTACACGAAATGGAAGCTGAATCGACCATATGTTTACTAACATTTTTTTTTCCGTCGCATATTACGTACTATCCATCCTTTAAGCAGCGTCAAGGTCACTTCTACACAGGTTGGGAAGATCAATGTTAAAAGTTTGACAACCAAAAATGTTCGTCACTAGGTAAGCGCTAGTGTTGCATGTGTACCAGATTTTCTCTATTTTTTTACTTTCAAAAAGAACAGGATAATTACAATAATTAAAATATAAAAAGTATAATCTTTCTCCACGTAGCTTATTAAAGTTTTAATTATAGAATAAGTGACCTCTATGGAACACTGCACATCTAGCAGCGGAAATTTTCCTTACGCCAAGGCCTCCCATAACAAAACTCGTTTTGCTCCTAACCTAAGTAGAATTAACCTTAAAAGCACCAATTTAAAAAAAACTATATTTAAGAAAAACCATATTATTCTTGAACACCGCTGTATGTGTCTGCTCTCGTAATTCGTCAGTGGAGGTAGCTACGTCCAAGCAGTAGATCTAGGGACCCATTAAGGAAGGGGTTATTTAGGGACGGGGCGCTGCGCGTTAAATTCCAACCACGTGGTTACCAGTACGCATTAAGTTTTAATGCTGCATTTAAAATTCAATTTTTTTACGAATAGGTTAACTTTTTAAAAGTTTTTTAATGCTTTACTAATTTTACGAATTAATGCTGCTTTTTTTCACAATGTACTAGGTTTTAAGAATAACCTCATTTTTTCCAATATAAAATCAAGCTCTAAGGTAGGCGCTTAGGCTCCTTTATCCACCTCTTAGATCCACCCAAGTTGCGTGCGTCCGATTTTAGAGGGCCAATAATTCGAACATAACAATGTCAAGAATACACTGTGTCCACTTTTTTTTTTTTTTACTATCGCTTCCGTGTATGGATTTTATTTATTTTTGTGAGCCAGTTTTGTTACTTAGGAGGGCATCTCTCGCCAGGCCTACTCCTATTTTTATTATGTGTATTATCTTCCGAGATTTTCCAAGTAGTCTTACTCGATGGTACTGCTATACACAATATTTAATTGCATGTTATTTTTCAGTGCTCGGTTAATTTATGTTTAAATCGAGTGAAATTCAGTGTAGTCGAAGATTTTATTCGGGGTGGATTTTCTTTCGTCGTGAAGGGCTGTAAGTTTTATTCGATATATTTCCGATTTCATCCAATCGTTTACATACTTGAGAACATTTTACGAACCGTGTTTTGTCTGTTGAGGTTTGGCTGAATTGAATTTAAAATAAGAGACGTCCTATTTGAATACTTCAGAGGTACCATAGCGAGCGACTATTCTAGGTTTATTATCATTTACGGTGAGTTTTACGATTAAAATAATTAATTTAACAGAACCGTTTTATTTTACTACATAAATTTTCGGAGGGGGAGGGCGGATAGTTAATTCTAAAACGTACCATTACAGCATTATCGAGATTTCTCAGTAGTTAAACGTGGTGCTTAGGTTTACTACCAGCGCAAAGCGCAAACATCATGGAAACATGGAGGTACTGGCAATGAAGTTAACGACCTAGTAAACACGAGAATAACATGGATCGGCACATTGTGGATCGTGTTTTGCAGAACAAGTAACTCTTTTCATCGCTTCATCGATTTCAGATGACTTCCGCCATAGTCCAGGTACTCAGGCCACTGACGGGGCTCTGGCGGAAGGAGACGTGATTTAATTTTCATGGTCGTGCCACTGCCCGGAAGACACAGACCACGTGCATCAATGCCTGGATTTGCTTGGAGGAGGCGCAGACCACGCCGTTATTGGACTTAGGAGCAGTGGAAGTTCTTGTGGACTGATATGAACAACGATACTTGAAACCTTAATTTACAAAAAGCCACTGCAAATAATCACATTGAATAATGAGGTAGAAGTGGAATCATTTAATTAAAATAAAGAAACGAACTCTGTACGATATTATATAATCAGCCTTTAAGTGATGATTTTTAACCTAGGTATCTGTAATTGTTTAATAGTATTATTAGCAGAATTTTAAAACGATGTAGCACTTTTGTAAGTAAAATTTTATTAAAATATTCCTAAAGATCATAATATGGAATAAACTTCATGATGATACCCACCAAGACTATATTATTTTGCATCGCAATGTATTCAGAGTATTGCATCACAGTATATTATTATATTTTAATTTTATTAGAATATATTTAGTTTTTAAATACTTTGAAATATTTGAAACGGTCTCTGTAACCGTATGAAGTAAAAATGACATGACATGTTATGGATCCTAGAGCCATCAAGGCGTATTGTTGGATCAATGTAAGGAAAACGAAAATAATAAATGAGACACAGTACATGATCTAGCACACTGATGGGCGTTTGTGAACCTGGTGGTTGTACAGATGGTCAGAAAAATCTTTCCCTGGTTACAAACTTTATTTATATCTGCCATATGGTAGAGAGAGATGTGAAACTGGTGCCAAACTGTCGGCAAACTAACCAAGTTTTTTTTTGTTGCAGGTTTCAGTAATGTGGCTGTAGTGTAGCAGTTGCAGTGTCCAGGAAACTAAACATGTTCACAAATCAGGAAAAAGCTCAGTGTTTCCTCTGATAACACGAGTCCCGGTCACCAATAACACTGCAGATGAACTTGCAGACAACGTATGAAAAGATGCCGCCCAATGTCAAGTGCATTAAGTCGTGGTATGACAAGTTCAAGAACACAGGATCTGTTGCGGACTTCCAGAGAACTGGCTGACCATCAACTTCAGCTGTAAGGGTGTAAACAGTGAAAACAGTATTTGTGTGCGAAGTCCTAAGAATTCTGTGCGTAGGGCCTCGCGTCAATTACAGATGCTAAATAGTTCTCTTCGCGATATCTTACACAAAAAATTATTGTATCCGTGCATACGAAGTGCAAATTGTTGTCGAATGACGCCACGCGTCGGTATGACTTTGCAGTGGAAATGTTGTCGTGTATTGAGGGCGATCATGGCCATCTCAAACTTACTTTTTCTGGCGAAGGGACATTATTTGTCTGTGGTTCGTATTTGGGGTTCAGAGCCCCTTGGCGAGGTGTCAGATTGTACCAGAGGTAGCCCAAAGGTGAATGTGTGGTGCGCTCTTTTGCATGAAAAAATATCGGGTCATTCTTTTTTCTTTGAGGGCACCATCACGTCTGCAGTGTATCTGAACATGTTACAATTGTTTGATGTTCCTCAGTTGCTTGAGTATCACCCAGATGTCATTTTTCAACAACACGGTACACCGTCTCATTGGAGTTTGTAGTTTCGCGCCTACCTTGATGCGACTTTTCCTGGACGATGGGTCGGTCGTGATAGCCTAACAGCATAGCCTCCACGCTCCTGTTATTTTGATTAATGGAAGGACAGAAATTGAATATCGACTATATGTGCAACGTGGAGACTTGTGTTGACCTGTTACAACAAAATCTTTGTTAGTTTGCTAACATTTTGGCACCGGTTGCACATGTATTTCTTACATATGGTGGATACAAATGAAGTTTGTTATCCGGGAAATACTTTTCGGGCATCCTGTTCAACGAACGATATTTACCTGCAAGTGCTGTGTTAGTGGAATTAGGTCGTTGTGTTTTAAAGGCCAAGAACTCCTCTTGTTTCGGATCATTGGTTTTAATCGCTGGGTCGATGAACTCTGGCAGTGCATCAAGACGTTTCCTATTAAGTAAACTTTATAACCAGTAATTAAACTTTCGGTGACTCTTGGGGGATATACATTTACAGTATGTTATGTTTATAAATTGTTTATTAGTGTAGGTCAGTTCGGTCATTTTGAATTTTGTATAACTATGTGGGTAATAAAAAGGAAGTTACAAGGCTTTGCCTAAAATAAGGCAAGTTTTTCATATGGCAAATTTTTTGGAATACACGTTCTACGAAGAATAGTCATGTTCTATATGTATATCCGTAATATATAAATTGTTTAGTTTTTAAAGTATTTCTAGTTTGTCTCCGATCTTTAACACTAAAATATTATGATGTCTGATTCACGCAACACATTTCTATCGCATTCGGTTACTCTCATATTTAACTGTCCAGTTATTTATATAATGCCAATTAATGTTTGCAGTACTGATGAGAGGCGGTGATCAATGGCGCCCGTTTCCGCGCGATACTTCGCAGCAGCCCGGGCGATGCTCCGACCGATTACTGAAGCCACTGATTTTTACTGAAGCTCGCAGAGTTAGTGCCGCGGCAGTAAAAATATAAATATTGGCGTGAGGGCCATAATCATATGTTCTCTGAATTACTTACAGAAATCCAGACGACAGCGTAATTAAATGTATAAAAACTTTAATAAAAATTACCGCAAAACAAATGAACTACAAAAGAAAATGTATGTAACTAAAATTTATTTTATTTCAAAGCGCGGTACTACAAAGCTTCCTATGGATAAGCAGTCTTTTAAATAAGCGTAGGAGTGAAATTTTGTGTCGTTCCTGTTTTCGAGACTTCGCTCAGGCTAGCGATAGGTAAACACAATCGATCACCGCAGTTTGTCATTGCTGGTTGCAGTAAAGGGCTGAAAATATGATTTGCGGGCACAACCAAAGTGCAACGAATTGTAGTACGTGAATAGGGTTATCCCGACAAGGAAAGCCACACTGGGTTGTTGCCTGCCCCAATGCGTCTCCAAAAAATTCCCTGTCGGGAGTGTTGTCATTATAATTATAGACACTATAACTCCGTATGTGACTACACCAGAGCTGATGTGTTCCAAGTTCAAGCTAAACTACTTCTGGCACAAGTATCGTTTAAGTGCGAAGTTGCAATAATAGACAAAACAGAGCCTGGCATATATTTCGCATGGCTTGACTACGAAATTTTAAAGCTAAATATAATTTTTTTTGTAAATGAGAACCTGCCCGACAAATAAATTCCCGGCTGCTCCTAGTTTTGTCTCAAACTAAGCACCTCACAAACGGTAAGCTCATAACGGTATAGATAAATGGGCAGTGAAAAAAAAAAATTATTTCTCGAAGCAAGATTATGCGTCTCAACAAAATGTGAAATGTAATGAAGGTTTCCAGAGAGTGAGATAAGAACAAATAAGGGCCAACATAAATAAAATTAAAATATGTTGCCGCGTCCTGCAAGCCTGGAGAATATATTTGATAGAACAAGGTATAGGGGGAGTGGCGATGGGATACAGTGTCGGAGGGAATGGGAGTTCTCCGAGAAAACACACCAACCACTGTCAACGTCCGCCACGTTTCTCAACCGCAAAAAAAAATATCTGAAAACCGCAAAGGAGCGAACCCAGATCTCTGGGAAAGGAGGCCAGTTTGCGAATCGCGCTGAGTCGTTTAAGCCTCCAAATGGCACAGCAAAAAGCATCACACGAATTGAATAAAAAATCTGGACGTGGACGTGTGAGGGGCACGGCCATGTGTGTTCCGTGAATACCTCAGCGTTAGAGGGTAATATTTTCTTTGGAATACGGTAAAGAAATTAAGTAAACGTAATTACTACTTGGCCTTTGTGGCTTATATTGACAGATGAAGACAAGATCTTTAGTTTGGGCACAAAATCAGCGCGCCAGCAAATAGGAGTCACGAGATATAGTAGACGGAAATTTTCGGCCACGGTATAAATTTCCGCCAGTCACCGCGGGCCCCCACCCGCGCACCTCACGCATGCGCAGCCCTAACTCAACGTCATGCTCGCATCGAAGCCGTATATCCGATAGAAAGAGACCACATTTATTTCAATTGTGTTTTTTGTCGCGAAGTTATGTAGTCGGAATTGTTTCACCCTGCAAACTTTACTTCACCGTCTCCTCCTTGGTGCCTCATATGTCGGTCTGGTTAAAAGGTGTTGTATACCAAAAAAATTAATTATTTTGTATTTGTGTCAAACCTTTTTCAGCTTGTACTCATTGCATGTAATACTATTTACTTCTAATAAAAAAAAATTACTCTTCATATTTGTTGAATAAATTGATGTCAAACCCAAAAATTTTCGGTTTTGCTGCAGCCATAATAACAAATGCTAACAAAGTTGTATGAATTAAAAAAAATTACACCGTAGGCTGTCGCGTGACAAAAATGTAGGCCTAATCACCAAATAACAGGTCATGCATATTTAAAAGAAAAAGGTCAAATGTAAAGAAATGTTTGGATATTTATAACAATTCTTTTAAAGACATATTTGATTGGAGACGTTTTGTACCAGGGCCGTAGAGCACCGAGATAGGCGTTAAGAGTATGGGAGATGAACGTTATTAGGTAACACTAATGGTGTTGTAATTATTCGAAGAAAAATAAAACACTGTTCGCTGAACTGCTACCTCGCGGGCGGCGCAATGTGCCGTGTGGAGCGGACGCAGTGGCCGCCCGGAGTACATCCTGCCTTCTTAGCTGACTAGAACGCCTTTCCTTTCGCGTCCAGCTTCCTTCGCCGGTTGCGGAACTCCCGAGCTCTGGCCGGGCGAGGTTTGAACCTGACAGCACTGCAAAGCGGTCTCTTGGTTGGCGAAACGAACGGGAAGGGACGCGCGAAGATACCTCCACCTCGTAACTTGAGACAGCGACGAGCAGATACAGCTCCCAGAGATTTGCATCGCGATCTATATACGACGGAGCTCAAAAACGTCGGTTCAGAACTTGCGTCTACACGTTTTTTTTTTTTGCACTGGTGACTGGTTCTCATTTTCATGAACCAGCCTTACAAAACGGCATTAATGTTATTTTCACTAAGATAGATGTACAAAAAAATTATGTTGATTGTACGAAATTTTTTAATTGTCTCGTACATCTTGACATAAAAAAAAAACATTGTGGATCCAAAGTTAAATGTTATAAGATAATTTCACTGTGCATCCTACAAAAAATCAAGAAAAAAAGTATTTAAAAAAAATTTTAAAATTTCATATAACTGTTCACGGTTACTTCCAACTTTCCTGAAGCCCTGCCGAATTTCTACTTCCAGGATATTCCTTCGCCTCGTACAAATAAAGTTTAACCAAATATACAAAATTACACTAAAGGGACAGTCAGTGTAATATAATTTTGATTATGAAGTATTTATATCTAGGCGCACCAGTACGCCTTGTTTTTTCCCTATTTTATTAATATAATTAAAATTAATTATTAGAACTTATAGACAGAATATAACTAAATTTCATTTCAATTAAAAATAAGGTACTTAAATGATAAGGATCGCCTTCCATCCTTTTTGCATAAATTCTTCGTTTTCGCGTCATAATTTCGGATTCATAGTTACTACCGACAATGTACAATTATAGAAAATGTAAAATTTTCGAGTTGTTTAATATTTTTGTGCGTAATTTTAATTGTGTGTTATCTGCTTGTTGTAAAAGGGCGAGCACTTATTAATTAAATATAAATATGTTCTCGACTTTTTACAACAAGCAGATAACACACAATTTACATTCAGCACAGAAATATTAAACAACTCGTACATCGTAACTTTTCTATAATCGTACATTTTCCGTAATTGCTATGAATCCTAAATTATGACGCGAAAACGAAGAATTTCTGCAAAAGGGGCGAAGTTTTAGCCCTAAACTCTAAATCTCTTAGCGTTTGAGTCAAAGTCTTATTCGGCATCTGTGATGTCTTCAGATATTCCAAATCTAATGGGGTCTATGGAAGTGCCATCGACTTCTTCGTACATGTTAACTTGTGTAAAACAAAGTCTGTCTGTCTATTCACTTGGTACGTCTAAACTACTTGATGGATTTTGATGCGGTTTTCAACATAATTTAGAGAATTTCTTTAAAAAGATTATGGTGTAAAATACATTTACATTTAACGTAAGGATAGTAGAGAAATGTAGAAACGTTTGTAATCAAGTCGTAAAAAACCTCTTTTAGGGGGCTTACATGGCTTGCGCTGACTAAACCATAAGAGATACGTCAAATTTATGTACTACACAATTATAGCTCTCAAAAACGTCTACAGAAAAGTCCGCGATAGCATATGCTTATCTTTTAAGGATGACCCACTGTAACCATTTTTGTCTTTCAAAGTATCACTGTAAAAACTAAATTGTTACCGGGCGAAGCCGGGCCGGTTCGCTAGTGCCAGTATAAACCGCTTGCCATAGGTGACGTATTTAGGAAAAAGCCATACACTTCATAAATATTATAATTTTTCAAAGGTTCGATTCAAAAAATGTAAGAAACCGCAAATAGACTAGACTAGAACGCAAATACTCAAAAATTTTTGATATGAAAATTTATAGAATTAGGTTAATTAAAGATACGCTTAGGTTCGAAGCTTACAGATCGCCACGAACCGTCTGTAAATACCAGACGAGAGAGAGAATACTGAATGTAACAAATACAAGAAGAGTATAATCGTTTAAAATGTGAAGATGTACAACAAGTGCAGTTTATGGAAGTAATTTAAAATAAAGATGATAAATTAAAGATGTAAAGTATTCCATATGATACTTCTTAACTTTAGTTAACTACTCCTTATGAGTATTGTTGTGACCCGTGGCTTTTTAGCCTACTTTACGAAGGAAATAAAGGCTTATGAGATCACTTTCTTGTATGTGTGGCTGTGTGTGCGTTAATGTGTGTGTATGCGCGTAGGTGTGTGTGTGTATGCGCGTAGGTGTGTGTGTGTTTGTGTGTGTGTCCCTTAAAAACTCTTGAACAGGTGATCCGAATCCAACCAATCTCTATAAATATTTATAACACTTAGTGAGAATATCTTACTTTTATAGTTTTCAACGATGCTGGAAGCTTACTTTCAAAATTAAGACCGTTTTAAAATTTAGAATGATGTCATATCTCGGGAACCATTCAACCGATTTAAACCAAATTGCGTAAGTTGGCAATGCGTCATATAAGCATTATATTTAGAAATGGATATTGTTACATGTCAGCCATTTTTGAAGGTAGCACCTTATAAAGAAATGTAACATTTAAGATATATCTCGAAAACTGCTCAACCAATCCTCGCCAAATTTGGCGTGTGGGTAATACTGTGGAGGGCCATGTAAACGTATATAATTTAAATATATATTAGGCACTTATTTTCATAAAGGTGGTAATACAAATATTTTACGTTTGTTTGGTATATCTACTATTCCGTTTGACCAATTTCTACCATATTTTGTATGCAGAAAGAAAATCTGTTGGAAGCATCATATATGCAAAAATTTCTGTCCGCCATTTTGTAAGATCGCGCAATACGAATAAATTAATTTTATGTCATATCTCGGGAAACAATCAATCTCTTCCCTCCAAATTAGACAAATAAGTCTTACCATGGGAGGTGGTATTAATTTATAGGTTTACAAAATAGAACCTACAATAACACTTTAGCTTAGTAAACTATATCTACGATACTATGTAATCGATTTGAACCCAACCTTGTATAATATATAATTGACAATTATAGAATGTTCTTATACATAACCTTTTTGTCCTTAATTTGTATAGATCGTAAAATGAAATTTTTTTGCCATATCTTAAGAACCAATAAACCGATTCCCACCAAACTTCACATGTAGGTAGTGTTATAGTAGGGTATGTAAACAACTATTTTTAGGTGTGATAGGTCTTTTTTAATGGCATTAATATATATAATTTTGGTTACTTTGTGATGCCTATTAAATAATTCAACAGAATTTGACCACATATTGTACATAAACAGCCTTTATTAGAAGTATAAATTATGCATACAGAGGTTCTCATTTGCCGGTCGTTTTACAAAACGGTGCCATGTGAGAAAATTGAACATTTTGACATATTTACGGAACAATACACATAATTTCCATCAAATTTTGCCCACTGGTATTGCTACAGAAGGCAATGTAAACTTGCGTGATTTAAATGGGATCTGAAACTTTTTTTAATGTCAGTCCTATGAATATTTTGATAAGTTTTCCATATATAGTAAATAATAAGCAAATTAAACGAAAAAGTTTACGCTGACATTAATATGAAGAATTGTTTACGGAACATTTTTTTAGGCCGTTTTGTAAGATAGTAAGTGACAAATAAGGAAATAAAGTATTTCTGCTATGCCTCAGAAACCAGTAAACCGATTTCCACCAAATTCTTCACACAAGTAGCGCTACGGTGTAAACTTCCATGTTTAAGTGGCTCAGACACTTATTTTCAAAATGACGGCCGCGTAGATATTTAATGTTAGTAAACCCTATCATTCAAAACATTAGACGAATTACATCCGAAGTTGATTCTCCGAATCCAACCTCCGCAATGCAGTTGATTGCACAATACTTATGGTACGAGGTTTTCTAGGTTCGAGTCCCGGGTAAGGGTCGTGTGTATTGTGATTCACTTACTAATGTTGCGTATGTTTCTGGTTTTGTTTCTAATGATATGGCTGTCGTCGAGACGTCACAAGAATCTCACGCAAGTAAACACGTATTGTGTGAAACTACAGTGAGGTGAAGTGACACGTGGCAAACACGTGTAGAAGTGGCACGTGGCAAACACGCGTAGGTATACTACGCATGCCCATCCTCTAGGCAGACTGAAACAAAAGTCTGACACCAAACGCTACCGCGGAGCAGTTAAAATTGTGAAAATGACGTACTGTTATGGTGGTCAGGCCTTAGCAGAACGGCTTGCCTGATCACACCTTCAAACAATAAACCTGGAAACGAGCGGGATTGCAACGCCACCATTTGGTCCCCAATCCTTGCGAAAGAAGACAGTTGCAGAAATCCCCTCCACCGGTCACTGAGTGGGGCCGCAGAACCACGCGTTTTATATAGGCCGGCGTAACACCATAATTAGCGTCTTTTTGTCTTTAGTCCTTCGGGCGTCGACCCGACCAGCGAAGCAGACTAGGAAGATGGGTGTGTCCAGCCGGCGTTAACTGTCTCGCAGAATCAGCCTCCGGCTGCAACAAGGTAATGACTTTCCAGTTAGGTTTGAATAAAATGGCGTGAATTAAATGTAATGAATAATCATCTTGGTATTCAATTTAAAGCTCCCCCTATCAATAGTCATTTAAATAGCAACTGTATAATCTTCATGTAATAAAACTCATCTTATAATGTTGTGCTCTACCGAATCATGAGTCATTATTGAGCTACGTCCCTAAATACTTTCAAGTGCGCATATGTCTGGCCAGTCGAAGTGAATAATAGGGAAGATATTTTGTTGGCGTGGCAAACCATGACGTGCGTATTGAGCATGTAAGCTTTAACTCTGCAGTACGCTTGTAAAATTGGTTGCTAGTAATAACAAATTTGCTGTTTTTAAGTTGGTAACAACAGGCTACCATGCAGGATTGCAGATCTACGCTTAACACTGCCTGCGCCAGCCAGCACTTAGATGTAATTAGCCAACATGCCACGAGGGCACTAGAGAAGGAGAGGATATTTTCCCCGGAAGATATTTAGAAATATCGGTGTATTTAGTTGTGATGTTGCAAAAATGATAACGAGTCGGTTAAGTAAGTTACTCAATGTCAAGAAAGTTGTGATTTGATTTCTTTATTGTATAGATTTGGTTTGCAGGGTATCACAAGGCACAAAATAGCCCTGCACCAACCTATGCTTATATTTATCAAATAGATGTACGTAATGTAATATGTTGGAAATGATATTCACACGAAAGACCATGTTGTTGGCAAATAAATGGACGAGATGTACACCGTCGGCTTTCTCTCCCGCAGTTGTACCAATGAAATCATGAGTAATATTCCGCTTAAATGAAACAATAACAGAAAGACTCAAAACTTTTTCAGCGTAGCTGTAAATGGCACAGAGTTAACAGTTCTCGGTGTAACCTGCTTGAAAAAAATTATTTACTAATAATTTTGCTGCATGTTTTAAAACTGGGGCATGCGTTGGCAAAAACGTATCGTAATGTGGTAAGCGCATTAGATGTAGGCGCAACTTCAAAACAGCAGTGCGTCTGTGGTTTAAAAATTTTTAAGCCGGTGGCCAAGAGTGAGTCTCCAAGATGAGGAAGGTTGTCAATGGTCAAGTTCTGACGAGCTAAAGGAAATAAATAAAGTAAAAAAATGCACGGCAGGCTCCATTAATAGACGCAGCATCACAAACAGGAACTGTAAGACATCTGCAATAACCTGATGGTTGTGTGTGAAGCCCTCAAACACTCCAAAACCAAGGTTGACGCCCAACCAAATTGTACTCTGTGTGTGTGTGTGTGTGTGTGTGTACAGTACTGATAAATGTATGTACATCACGAGCCTTTTCCTTCCGGTGAAAGTATAACTGCTTTCCCGCAGTGTGCAGAAACTATTGTGTACGAAGCAACGATCATTTGTCGATAAGATAGTTCGTGTCAGAAAACTCCAAACGCCATATGGCAAAAAACCACGAAACTGGAGAGCTGAGAAACTCGAGGTACGAACAAATGCCGCACCCTCCATATTTACCAAACTTAGCACCATCTTACTACCACATCTTCATGAATCTAATTCACTTCTTGAAAGTCAGGGCCTTCAAAAAGAAACAGTGCATGAAGTTACTTCTGAGAANTTTTTCAGCGTAGCTGTAAATGGCACAGAGTTAACAGTTCTCGGTGTAACCTGCTTGAAAAAAATTATTTACTAATCATTTTTCTGCATGTTTTAAAACTGGGGCATGCGGCGGCAAAAACGTATCGTAATGTGGTAAGCGCATTAGATGTAGGCACAACTTCAAAACAGCAGTGCGTCTGTGGTTTGAAAATTTTTAAGCCGGTGGCCAAGAGTCTTCAAGATGAGGGAGGTTGTCAATGGTCATGTTTTGACGAGCTAAAGCAAATAATTAAAGTAAAAAAATGCACGGCAGGCTCCATTAATAGACGCAGCATCACAAACAGGAACTGCAATAACCTGATGGTTGTGTGTGAAGCCCTCAAACACTCCAAAGCCAAGATTGACGCCCAACAAAATTGAACTGTTTGTGTGTGTGTGTGTGTGTGTACAGTACTGATAAATGTATTTACGTCACAAGCCTTTTCCTTCCGGTGAAAGTATAACTGCTTTCCCGCAGTGTGAAGAAACTATTGTGTACGAAGCAACAATCATTTGTCAATATGATAGTTCGTGTCAGAAAACGCCAAACCCCACTTGGCAAAAACTACGAAACTGGACAGCTGAGAAACTCGAGGTACGAACAAATGCCGCACTCTCCATATTTCCCAAACTTAGCACCATATTACTACCACGTCTTCATGAATCTAATTCACTTCTTGAAAGTCAGGGCCTTCAAAAAGAAACAGTGCATGAAGTTACTTCTGAGAATNTCTTCATGAATCTAATTCACTTCTTGAAAGTCAGGGCCTTCAAAAAGAAACAGTGCATGAAGTTACTTCTGAGAATTCCTTACTTCACGGGAGCCACATTTGTTCAAGGACGAGATGGAGAGTGTAATTAATAACTGAAAGAAGTATGTTGCTGCAGGCTATTCTGAATGATGCTGATACCTACTCCATTTCAAAACTCACTTGTGTGAGATATGAAAACGGTCATTTATTTCCCAACAACCCGGTATTTATTGGCTTTAAAGATAATTTCAGCAATAATTCCACACAATTCCTTATTTAAGTTTGTTATTTAACTTGTATAAGTGGTATCACGACAGTCTGAAACGAGACTATCATTACAACAACGCAAAATACTTACTATGATACACATAGCTTGTCTTATCTTTCCATCGCGTATTTGATACGGGTGCCTCAGCAGTTTGTTGTAAGTGCTGGAAAAACTGCTTCGGGAAAAATGCGTATTTACAGCTTTGTATTTCTGGACGAGAATGTGTTCGAAGGCCGTAGTTTTCCAATAGTTTGACTCTTTTTAATTTGAAAAGTGCGAAGTTATTCTTTTCGCGTTCTTCTGCAATATGCCAGTCAACGTTACAATAAACGATATATTTTCTGCAGTAAAAACTGTACATGAGCGATAGTGGCCGCACGAATATAATCTTGCTAGAGAATTACCTGGTTAAATCTCCATATTTGTAAGGTATACGTAAGTAAGAAATTGAAAAAAAAAAAATTACGGATAGCGAGTACAAGGTTTTGGGTTCGGTTAGTTACAATGATTTCCAAAGCCCGTGTGAGTCCCCGCACGTTTACGTATGTCTACCTCCAGTGGCAAAATGTCCAATAGTGGGGCCGCGGTGGCTGAGTGGTTAGACTGCTCGCCTCCCACCGAGGCGAATAGGGTTCGATTCCCGGTGGGGTCACACCCGGATTTTCGCAAGTGGGAATCGTACGGTACGATGCCGCTGGTCGGCGGGTTTTCTCGGGGATCTCCCATTTCCACCGACCTTGAAGTCTGGCGCTACTCCCTTCTCACCTCATTTCACCTTCATCAGCTCTCAAGATATCGCTGTAAAGAGCCGCGGAAATATCTCCACTCTAACAACCCCGATCGTAGCAGTCAAATTCACAAGTCTCCTGCAGGATGAAATTGCGCATCGTACACAACGATCTGAGTAACTGGAACCTAGGTCTCATTCCCTCTCAGATTCAACAGCATGTTTATTCCAGGCGATTCTAATCTTTTGACTTGACGTCAAACAAAGCAGCATACTCTTTATTTCTGAAAGTAATATTAATAGGTATATTTGCAATACATTGACAATTATATTTGGTTTACTCTGTCCCCAACTTTCAATATAAAACACAACAATGGGAATAACTACACAACTAAAAAATCACGCAAAACTGGCATACCAACAGAGATGCTGGTTTTTCCGTGCGCACTTCACTCGTCCTGCGCCTAACACAAGATTAGACGTATCTTGTATCTGATGAATTCTATTTGTTTATTTTTATCACTGAAACTGATTTGATATGACAATTTTGCAATTGTCATATCAGAATATGCAGCGTGATATAGCAACCTGATATCACGCTGTTGTATCTTCTCTGCCTAGGTCCTGTTCCCATACTGTACAGTATCTGTACAATTTCCACAAGTTTATTTCTTCCAGAGCATCATAATTTCACCTGGTGGTGGATGTCGTAACTAATTTTCTTTCTGGCGTAAATCGCTTCCACATTACCTTATTGGCATGTGTGCCAAATATATTTTGTCACACACTAATTACCGTCCACTCTGAGTACAGTTACTTAAATTATAACCACCTGATATGTACTGCAAATATCATGGATCACACGCTCATATAAAGTAATGCTCATACTTTAATCCTGTTGCAGTAGTTCGTAGTGGGCGTGGGCGATAAAAGGCACCCAGTCATATTCGAACGTAACGGCATGACGTAGCTGCGAGTTTTGTACCGTGCGCCGCCAACGACACGTATTCCCGCCACGCGCGAAGGAACATCGTCAGTTGCCAACCGGTTGGAAACAGTAAGTTTCAGTAACTTACTGCACCTTGTTCGCGGCGTCCATCGAGTAATTGAATCAACACTCGGGACCATTAACGAAGAGCTGCCCNTCTCTCTCTCTCTCTCTCTCAGGACAAGTAGGAATTACTGCCAGAATCCTAAGTCCACGAGTTATCCGTATACCGTTTGTAAAGCTACTTCAAGTATTTAAGGGGCCTTGTCATATGAATCTCGTTGTAAGCAGTCATGTATATTATAATTTTTTTTAAATGTAATTTTGCTATCCAAATCTTAACTCACCACAAATTTTAAATTCTGTATTTGTTGCCACTTTATAAACTTGGTTATTGAAGCATAAATTCGATCGTAGGGAAGTTTCAAAGACGGCACAAATCGCTGTTCAGTAACCCTCCGTTCCCGATATTTATTCTTCTATAAAACAATTTTTTTTTTGAGCTAGAAATAGTGACGTGTCCTTTAAGAACAGAATGCTGTGTTAAGACTCTACAGTCACCGCTTGAAGATGTGACTAAACGGAAAACCACGCGAAGTTAGTTTATGCTATTTTCTATCACCGTCGGAATGCTCCTTTACGGCCTTGAGGCGTTAATAATTTACTACTAGGCAGGCCCCTTAACGATGTACAATCCCCATTTAAATTTCTAAATTTTCATGGTATTTTACAGTTTCTTTATATTATATTGTCGAACATTCATAATGTGTTTTCACCATAAATATGAGAACTCTTAATTAAAACACTCATTCGTACAAATTAAAAATATGGTTTTTGACAACGTACTTCATGAATTCACAGGATTGGTATTTTTAGATTTATTGGAAAAAAATAAACTTAGTTCATCTACGGTATGTGTTTAAGTTATAGATTTTACGACTTAAAAGCATACCTCAAACTTTAAATTCAAATGCGGGTGAACAGCATACCATATTTTTTTCAGAAATATGGTTCATCGCATTCTATAACAAGAGCGTACGTAGCCTAACGCATTCATTATGTCCAATTTTAAAACTGGTACGATAAACGAAAAAAAAAACTATATTATCATTGCTCCTTGTTTATTTGTTTCCGAAGAATAAATTTCCCCAGAATCATACTTGTTTCAGACTAGTATTTCATATCACAATAAAATAGAATTGTAAAACGCAAAAAATTTAGAAAGCAATTTTTGCCCCTTGATTGCCCTTAAACGAATGTAAGAAGTCAAAGATGGATTCTCTTTATCCCCTCTTCCTATTAGTGATGCGGAAGTCAAATTGCCGATGAGGAAATCTGAAGTTCAAACCGTGGTCGTCTTCGTGATGGCCTCGCGATTATTTACACGGGTAAATTATATTAATAAACAATTGTGATAGCGATTTCACACACTTTGCGGCGTGATAAACTCAGTTCACTCAACATCGATCAATTATTTGTCAGTGGAATCGAGCTTTTTGAAAATGGGTACAGTAAATGGATGAATTGATTTTTGTGTAATATGCAAGTTCCCACGATCGGGTGGCAGATTGTCGGTACAAATTCCAAACTTACGTGTTTCAGACATTGATGTGTGCGCTCGTTTGTTTAACGTTCATTTCGATTGCATTAGACTGCGTAAAATTTCTTTATCCTTTCTTTCCTTTCAGTTAATCAAATCTTACACAATTAAGTTTAGAACTGCATTTAAATTTGCCATACATCAATCAACAAATGACTTTGCGAAAATAGACAAACTGATAATGACAAAGTAAAATACTTTCGCAGTTTTCTATACCTAAAGAATTCAGGTCATGCATAACGAAAAATTCGTCCTTTAACAGACATGCAATTAATGTTACGCCTACGTTAACATCTGCGTCCGTCCCTTACATTTCCACCTGCTGCCACATCTTCGCATACATTCACACGCTCACATCTTCACGAGATTTCATGCTCGTAAATACGAGGGTAGGTCACATGAAAATATTATAAGTGCTATAAAAAAAAAAACGAAACATTCACTTGGAATGTCCTTAGATGGCACGAGAAAGGGACACGGCGTACCGCATATCCGACAGGCGGCAGAACGTAGCTGTCACACTCACGAGGGCGCAGCATTGTCAAGATGGCGGCTTCACTGCCAACAAGCACTGAAGAGAAGCAGATGTTGTTATTCTTGTCTCTTGGAGTGTGTAGGGATCACAAACCATCAAACTTCATCACAGATTCAAAGTGCAGTATGATGATGCACGTTTCAGATCCGATGAACGCGTGCAGCTGGTGATTCACAAATGACTGCACACAAAGCCGAAATAATTTTTTTTTTCTGGAATACTTGAAGTGGATGGCAAGGAGTCTGTGTGGAAACGTCTGTTCAGTAAATCGCACGATAAAAAATATTTAATTTTCTTTCCCATGTAACTCATCCTCGTACAAGATAGATATTTCCAGCAATATAAGCCTGGCTAAGTCTCCAGGGCGCCTNCCACCTGCTGCCACATCTTCGCATACATTCACACGCTCACATCTTCACGAGATTTCATGCTCGTAAATACGAGGGTAGGTCACATGAAAATATTATAAGTGCTATAAAAAAAAAAACGAAACATTCACTTGGAATGTCCTTAGATGGCACGAGAAAGGGACACGGCGTACCGCATATCCGACAGGCGGCAGAACGTAGCTGTCACACTCACGAGGGCGCAGCATTGTCAAGATGGCGGCTTCACTGCCAACAAGCACTGAAGAGAAGCAGATGTTGTTATTCTTGTCTCTTGGAGTGTGTAGGGATCACAAACCATCAAACTTCATCACAGATTCAAAGTGCAGTATGATGATGCACGTTTCAGATCCGATGAACGCGTGCAGCTGGTGATTCACAAATGACTGCACACAAAGCCGAAATAATTTTTTTTTTCTGGAATACTTGAAGTGGATGGCAAGGAGTCTGTGTGGAAACGTCTGTTCAGTAAATCGCACGATAAAAAATATTTAATTTTCNAAAAAACTTTAATTTTTTTTCCCATGTAACTCATCCTCGTACAAGATAGATATTTCCAGCAATATAAGCCTGGCTAAGTCTCCAGGGCGCCTCATACTTGAATATCTTTAGCGCGCCTGAGCCAGGAAAGCGCGGAAGCGATAAGGGTGACGCTGACACGCACGCCTGGTGTCTCATGTTATGATTGTGATATGTTGTTGATAGTTATCCTTAAAGGGGATATAGGGGAGTAACAAGTTATTGATAAGAGTTATGTAAATGAACACTATATAAAATACGTTTATTTAACATTAAGTTTGTACAATATTATTTCAATATAAATATGATTGAATATGAACGGGGGGGAGCTATACAAATACTTTACTGAAATATTAAATGATATTATTTTATAAAGATTTAACCACCTACGTTCTGAGTAAATCTTAATTGGAGAGTCCCCCACCTTGTTCGTGATTCTGGAGGCTGATTAAGATGGCGCGAGTCTCGACGGCCGGACACACTCATCTTCGGTGGTCTTCTCGTTCCAATGGCCCGACGACAAAAGACACCGCCCACAGACTACACTTGTCTTATATCGGCTGCGTTGTCCCCGTTTACTGGCCGGTGGAGGGGGTTTCTGTGGTTTGCGATTTCATAACTACTTTCAGCGATCACGGGCCCGTGTCCTGGATAAATAAGTGAAGGAGTGACCAGGCAGGCCGCTCAGCTAAGGGCCTGACCACAACTCGTAACACTCATCACTCCTGCGCGCAAGGCTCTGAACTGGCGTACCTATGGGACTTTAAGCGGCGATCCAATCGTTTTATTTGTGGAACGTCTGCNACGCGCAAGGCTCTGAACTGGCGTACCTATGGGACTTTAAGCGGCGATCCAATCGTTTTATTTGTGGAACGTCTGCGGAAAAGGCCAGGGCAGTTTAGCTGCTCACATAATATATTTTTATGTTTAATCCGCCACTATCGTGAAATTTAGAACGACACCCTATGATTAATATTTAATAGATACACTAGTGCGAANACGCGCAAGGCTCTGAACTGGCGTACCTATGGGACTTTAAGCGGCGATCCAATCGTTTTATTTGTGGAACGTCTGCAGAAAAGGCCAGGGCAGTTTAGCTGCTCACATAATATATTTTGATGTTTAATCCGCCACTATCGTGAAATTTAGAACGACACCCTATGATTAATATTTAATAGATACACTAGTGCGAATATTATAATTTATATATATAGTCAAATTAAACTGAAAATCTTGCTTGTATCAGTTGCAATATTTTATTTTCAGCAATTTATTTCACTAAAGAAAGTTCGAGTTAAAAAAAACCATAGCCTTTTTTGTTTCGGCTGTGAAATTATCTTCTTTTATAAATAATCATGTGCAAGTTGTCTTATTTCCGTAGAAATATTACTGCAGCCGCATTTTTTATAATGTAAACTGGAAAGTTTTCAGATTCATTCGCAAGTTAAAGTCAACACTGACCCATCCATTTTTCAAAGTTGTAGCTTACGTAAGTTGTTCACTTTAGTAACTTGAACTCTTATTAAGACAAAATGTTATCACTAACAATGGCAAAAAGTTTCTGAAAACCTCCTTTTCAATTAAGGAGAAAATATCGAACAAATATTAGAGTTGTAATTTTTTCAAGTAGCGTTGTGACTGAAAGTAACAAACGATGAAACTTTTCAGACACCATAAAAATTAAAAACAGAAAAAAACTGTAGGAAATAATATCAGAGCAATGATTTACACCTCATTTTATAAATTATATCTGGAGCCTCCTTACAAATAGAGGAATAGTTGTAGATACAGAAAAATTTATATTATTGCCTATACATATAACCAAAGATATAAGACAGGGTGTTAACAAAACCATCCACAGAACAGCTGACAAGCTGATTTATCAAAAATTAATATTTTTCCTTTATAAACCTCGAATAATTGTGGTTATATGTGTTGACGATCTCACGATGAAAACGGAGAGTGATCACTAGATCACTAGATGAGAATATAACAAATAGGCTTAGAACTAAATCTAAAATAACTTGAGATGGAATTTAAAGTTATAGCCATTTTGGAACAACTACAGAAAGGACAAAAATAGTTACTTTATAATAATACAGTGTTAGAAAAATAAATTATGTTAAATATCTTGGTTGCGATCAAACGTAGAGTTAGATCACTAAGCCCAAATCAGTGATATAAATCAGCGAAACAACATTCACTGAAAGACAGTTGATAAGTTACTGTCGATTGGCGAATCAAGCAAATAAGCTGGGAACAAGTTACGTGCAGCAGTTGAATTCTTGATATTCATTGGGAAACACAAAAAATCAGTGAAATTCAGCAACCACATTAATTAGTTATCTTGCACTGATTATCAAAAGCTCGATTTTCACTGTTTTCACTGATTTGGCTCAATCCTCACTGTCTCAAGTTTAGAGTTACGCAATAAACTGAAGAAAATTAAATGAAATAAGTGCTATATATGGGGCGATTATAGGAGCATCAATGACAAAACTAGGAATAACCAACATCAAATTTTATAAAGGCATTGCTGTACCAACTTTCGCATATGAAAATGATACGTATGTTACGAAAAATAATAAATTATAATTAAATCCCAGAAATTGAGACTTATGAGAAGTAGTAAATAATGTACCAAGATACATCGTATAACAATCAAATAATTCGGGAAGAAGTGCACAATGACAACCCTAATATACCTTGTAAGGGAATGGGTTATGTAGTAAGAAAATGAGGGTAGCACAGACGTAGTAAATCTTCCAGTGAAAGTGAGTGATAGGTCAGGCGAAGAAGTGTGAGAAGATCACGGAAAAATACTGGTATTGTAATGGGTAGAGATGCGCCTTACACTTGAAATTAAAATGATGAAGGTTATGTTTCCCTGTACTCGGAAAGACTGCACTGAAATAACTGTTAACGCAACTTGCAAAACAACCTCTAATGGCATCAAGTTCATTTTGGTTTGTATGTTATCGAGACTTGTGCAAATAAGTAAGAAACGGTAGTAATGTGATTAAAAAGATATTAATTATATGTGCAAATACGTCACAACGCTGCCTAACATCTTTTATATTTGCAGGCGATAAAATTCCGAAAAGTTCAACGGCGCCACTTAGTAACGTTTGGCTATCTCAATTCAGTGCAACAAATATTATATTGCCAAGATCGTGCAACAACACCATGCCATGGACTTGGGCTGCTCTGGAGATCCAACGGAATCAAGTTTTCGCTGTCTATTACGAGGTTATGATTGTTTTCTAAATATTTCTCACTATGCTCATAAATGAAGACTGGTAAATATTCCACTCATTATTCGAAAGTCTGCTGTGATACAATGGATTTGGTTTACGCCTGTCACATTTATATGACTTTCACTTTTTCATCGTGGAGCCGTAGGTGACCTGGGGCGATGCTTTGACTAGTGAAGGATGTTCTACCATCATTTCCAGGCTTGCAGTTGATTTTCCCGAATGTTGTGCTTCTTCACAAGCTGGATTCTGAGTTTACAAAACCATGAGAGATGGCGCAGTAGTTGTCTTTCCGGGAGGACCTGGGTTCGAACCCCCGTCCAGACATCCTAGTCTCGGTTTTCCTTGGTTTCCCGAAATCACCCGAGGCGAATGCTGACTTGGTTCCTCGCTACACGCCAAGGCCAACTCCTAACCTGTTTCTGCTTCTCTGAGCGAATTGCTCCGTCTCTAATGACTTCGCCGTCGACGAGCAGTTAAGTCCTAACTACCTGAGTTTATAAAGTTCCGTCGACTCCTCCGCAAATTAAAACCCTAGAATTATTATATTTTCGTTTTTATCGATGCAGTGCCACGGTCAGTCCCGAGCGAACGGGATTCCGTCCACGCGAAGAGAAAATTTACATATCGGGCGATATTAACTTGGTGGTGGGGAGTGCGACGACGCAAGAATGTCCTGGGGGTGCGAAGGGCNACGCGCAAGGCTCTGAACTGGCGTACCTATGGGACTTTAAGCGGCGATCCAATCGTTTTATTTGTGGAACGTCTGCAGAAAAGGCCAGGGCAGTTTAGCTGCTCACATAATATATTTTGATGTTTAATCCGCCACTATCGTGAAATTTAGAACGACACCCTATGATTAATATTTAATAGATACACTAGTGCGAATATTATAATTTATATATATAGTCAAATTAAACTGAAAATCTTGCTTGTATCAGTTGCAATATTTTATTTTCAGCAATTTATTTCACTAAAGAAAGTTCGAGTTAAAAAAAACCATAGCCTTTTTTGTTTCGGCTGTGAAATTATCTTCTTTTATAAATAATCATGTGCAAGTTGTCTTATTTCCGTAGAAATATTACAGCAGCCGCATTTTTTATAATGCAAACTGGAAAGTGTTCAGATTCATTCGCAAGTTAAAGTCAACACTGACCCATTCATTTTTCAAAGTTGTAGCTTGCGTAAATTGTTCACTTTAGTAACTTGAACTCTTATTAAGACAAACTTTTATCACTAACAATGGAAAAAAGTTTCTGAAAACCTCCTTTTCAATTAAGGAGAAAATATCGAACAAATATTAGAGTTGTAATTTTTTCAAGTAGCGTTGTGACTGAAAGTAACAAACGATGAAACTTTTCAGACAGCATAAAAATTAAAAACAGAAAAAAACTGTAGGAAATAATATCAGAGCAATGATTTACACCTCATTTTATAATTTATATCTGGAGCCTCCTTACAAATAGAGGAATAGTTGTAGATACAGAAAAATGTATATTATTGCCTATACATATAACCAAAGATATAAGACAGGGTGTTAACAAAACCATCCACAGAACAGCTGACAAGCTGATTTATCAAAAATTAATATTTTTCCTTTATAAACCTCGAATAATTGTGGTTATATGTGTTGACGATCTCACGATGAAAACGGAGAGTGAAAAGATCACTAGATGAGAATATAACAAATAGGCTTAGAACTAAATCTAAAATAACTTGAGATGGAATTTAAAGTTATAGCCATTTTGGAACAACTACAGAAAGGACAAAAATAGTTACTTTATAATAATACAGTGTTAGAAAAATAAATTATGTTAAATATCTTGGTTACGATCAAACGTAGAGTTAGATCACTAAGCCCAAATCAGTGATATAAATTAGTGAAACAATATTCACTGAAAGACAGTTGATAAGTTACTGTAGATTGGCGAATCAAGCAAATTAGCTGGGAACAAGTTGCGTGCAGCAGTTGAATTCTTGATATTCATTGGGAAACACAAAATAATCAGTGAAATTCAGCAACCACATTAATTAGTTATCTTGCACTGATTATCAAAAGCTCAATTTTCACCGATTTGGCTCAATCCTCACTGTTTCAAGTTTAGAGTTACTCAATACACTGAACAAAATTAAATGAAATTAGTGCAATATGTGGGGTGATTATAAGAGCATTAATGACAAAACTAGGAATAACCAACATAAAATGTTATAAAGGCATTGCTGTACCAACTTTCTCATATGAAAATAATACCAATGTTACGAAAAATAATAAATTATAATTTAATCCCAGAAAATGAGACTTATAAGGAGTAGTAAATAATGTACCAAGAGACATCGTATAACAATCAAATAATTTGGGAAGAAGTGCACAAAGACAACCCTAATATACCTTGTAAGGGAATGGGTTATGTAGTAAGAACATTAGGGCAGCACAGACGTAGTTAATCTTCCAGTGAAAGTGAGTGATAGGTCAGGCGAAGAAGTGTGAGAAGATCACGGAAAAATACTGGTATTGTAATGGGTAGAGATGCGCCTTACACTTTAAGTTAAAATGATGAAGGTTATGTTTCCCTGTGCTCAGAAAGACTGCACTGAAATAACTGTTAACGCTACTAGCAAAACAACCTCTAATGGCATCAAGTTCATTTTGGTTTGTATGATATTGAGACTTGTGCAAATAAGTAAGAAACGGTAGTAATGTGATTAAAAAGATATTAATTATATGTGCAAATCCGTCACAACGCTGCCTAACATCTTTTATATTTGCAGGCAATAAAATTCCGAAAAGTTCAACGGCACCACTTAGTAAGGTTTAGCTATCTCAATTGAGTGCAACGAATATTATATTGCTAAGATCGTGCAACCACACCATGCCATGGACTTGGGCTGCTCTGGAGATCCAACAGAATCAAGTTTTCGCTGTCTATTACGAGGTTATGATTGTTTTCTAAATATTTCTCAGTATGATCATTAATGAAGACTGGTAAATATTCCACTCATTATTCGAAAGTCTGCTGTGATACAATGGATTTGGTTTTCGCCTGTCACATTTATATGACTTTCACGTTTTCATCGTGAAGCCGTAGGTGACCTGGGGCGATGCTTTGACTAGTGAAGGATGTTCTACCATCATTTCCAGGCTTGCAGTTGATTTTCCCGAATGTTGTGCTTCTTCACAAGCTGGATTCTGAGTTTACAAAACCATGAGAGATGGCGCAGTAGTTGTCTTTCCGGGAGGACCTGGGTTCGAACCCCCGTCCAGACATCCTAGTCTCGGTTTTCCTTGGTTTCCCGAAATCACCCGAGGCGAATGCTGACTTGGTTCCTCGCTACACGCCAAGGCCAACTCCTAACCTGTTTCTGCTTCTCTGAGCGAATTGCTCCGTCTCTAATGACTTCGCCGTCGACGAGCAGTAAAGTCCTAACTACCTCAGTTTATAAAGTTCCGTCGACTCCTCCGCAAATTAAAACCCTAGAATTATTATATTTTCGTTTGTATCGATGCAGTGCCACGGTCAGTCCCGAGCGAACGGGATTCCGTCCACGCGAAGAGAAAATTTACATATCGGGCGATATTAACTTGGAGGTGGGGAGTGCGACGACGCAAGAATGTCCTGGGGGTGCGAAGGGCGAAGGGTATTCCGGAAAAGGCCCCCCCGGAAGCCGCAAGCATTTTCGGCTCCGGCGCCATGGAGCGTCGCGACGAATTTCCGATAGTGCTGCCACAACCGCCGTGTTCTGCGTGCCTGCTTGACGCCTGGAATGCTAATATTGTGTGCCAAGACAACACCCTGGAACTCCTTTCCGGGGGGAGGGGGAGGAGCAAGAAATCTCCCCTTTCTCGGTTCACCCCCCACCCTCCCCCGGGCGAAGGAGGGGGCGCGGCGGTGCCCGAGATGAAGCGGCGCAAGGTCTGTTTATGACGAGTAATGCGACACGAGCAAAGTCTAATGAAAACGCCTACAGGATGCCTTACAGACAAGGGGACATATACTCTGTCCTCCCAGCCGAAGTTACTTCGGCTTTGACGTTCATGACATTTCTGTCCCGAAGGAAAAAATACGGCGCCATCTTTGTTGCTAAGCCAGGTTAAATTAAAAGCTTGCTTACGTTTCCCTCTTTGCTTGTTGTTTATCTGTATTCCACATTATAAATAAAATTATAACATTTCTACGCACAAAAAAAACTCGCGTGTGTTTGTCGAAGAATGCTACCGTCACGTCAGTTGTTTTTCAAATGTTCGTGTAACAAAACGACACTAACAACCGATTGCATTTGCCGCCACACAAATTTAAATAAGTTTTATTCTTTTGCATGTTTTTCTTTAAAAATTCCCAGTTAACATTGAGGTATGTTTTGTAACAGTTATTTTAAGAAACTAAGCTGTCCCAGATAGGAAAACTTTCCAGAGGTTTATTCTTAAAGTGTTCAGAAATGTTTGACAATTGATAGTCATCATCGTTATGTTAACGCAGAGTTAGTTGTGGCCGCAGTGGCGCCACTGCTAGTGCGCTCGCTGCCCTCCAAAACGGAGTTGTTCCCGGATTTTCGCATGTAGGTATCGTGCCACACGATGCCGTTGGTCGGCGAGTTTACTTCGGGATCACCTCGCTTCACTCCCATCGGCTCTCAATACTCAGATGTAAAGAGCCACCCAAAACTCTTCACGCCATCTGTCGGTTACTTGATTTAATTAGTAGAAGATGAGAAAGAACAATGAAGATGCCCTTTTGGAATGAAGGAATACAACGTTAAACTGAACCATAAATGTGCGTGAAGTTTGAATGTGTGCAATCGTCCAAACATGCCAAGGATACATCCTAGGCGAAGAGGACGTTGACCAAAGAAGAGGTTCGAAATACTGGTGGCAATAGTGCGGATGTTGGTATACAAGACGATCGGTTTGTCAGGCAAGTTACTCAGTGTTGAGAATGCTGTGTGTTTGTGTCCAGTGTTCCCAAATATGTGGGTCTCCGGGGGCGAGGGCTGGGGGCTGGGGGCTGTGGCTCCATCCGCCATGACGTCACAGGTGTGGCCGGCGTCTTCGAGTGTCTTTGCTGATCATGTTGTGACGTCATGGATGCCATCGCTGCTATCCTTGCCCCAAAACCAACATAAGCAAACTACTGGCATTCCATGGAAGAACCACATAAGACACACTTTATTAAAAATCGCTGGAATAAACTCAGTATACATGTGTGGTGTATGAAACATAAAAAGTTGGCTATTAGACACATTTTGAACAAAGAATAAAGATGATATGGGATGATATAGGGTCCGCAGTTATAATGCCGACCTGTGCATTCAATCATTTTTAACGAACTTTGTACGTGATTTTAAGACTCATTTTCTTATACGCACCTTATATAAATATTTAAGCAATATACGTCAGTTAGGCGTGTCATAGGGCCTCCAGTTCAAGACCAGAAATCATAAAAAGTAGTTAGATTCCTAGGTACAGACCTTCCAATATTGTACTTGATGTTTTCGAAATAGTCTTCCTGGCACATTCCAGTTCCATCAGCTGTAACCATATTATAGTACCACCAGTGATACATAACTCTATAAGAAGTGCTCAAAATGTCCATATTGTGCCTGAATGTACGCCTGAACACAGCGCGTCATTGATTGGCTGACATGTTCAAACACTACAAGAATGTCACGTATCTGCTGGCAACCTTGTTGCGCTCGCTGGGGAAGGACAGCTATCTCTGGAACTGGAGTAACATAAACAATGGCCTTATATTCCCCCTGCAGGTAATGGTCTAGTGGATTGAGATCCGGGGAGCGTGCAGGCCAGTAAATTGATCCTGCACGTCTATCTATCCACCTGTGCGAGAACCGCTCATTCAGATATTCTCCAGCAAATCTACTGAAATGTTGAAGCACGTCATTGTGCATGAACCACATTGGGCATAGCAAATCCAGTAGGATTTCCTTGAGCAGCTCACTTAAGCGCTATCGCCGAAAGTCGCAGTATGACTGGCCTGTAAACCGTCCGGGTAGATTTACGGCCCGATTAAATGGTCGCCAACCATTTCTGCCCCCATGGTAATACTGAACTCTGGCTGATGGCTTAACTGCACAGTGGTGTATAGATTCTCATCAGCCCGATAATGTGTATTATGAAAATTGAACACACCATCCCTCATGAAGCCCGTCTCATCAGTAAACAACACAGATGATAAAATGTTCTGATCACGACCACACATGTGCATAAACTATGTACAAAACTCCAAGCGCGGTAGGAAGTGAGCCACATTAAGAGCTTGTACTTTTTGAAGGTGATAGGGACGAACGAGTTTTCCTGTTAAATGTTCCACGCAGTGTGTTGTCCAAGCTTTCTACTGCCGCTAACCGACGGATGCTATCGCTATACTACGCCGAAATGTGATTGAGAACAGCTCTTCCAAAGACACAAATCGGGTTTCGTGAATAAACAAGTATATCTCTGCCGCTCGTATATTCTTTGAAGCGTCTTTATTTTTGGTCGATGACGATTCAGAAATCGTTCCTCGTACAGACGCCTTTTAGTCACATTGCACTTGGCAAGTCCGTACATTAGGTGCATGTACGCCAGTTACCGATTGCTTTAAGCCTCCGCGAGTACTGTCTCTTGTGCAGAGCTACACTGGACTGGCGGGTTCTAAGCGCGTGGCATGCAACGTGAGTCGGCTATCAACAGTGCAATGGGGCAGGTAATAACACCTACACTATTCCAGCTGATCACATTAACAGGCACACCTCGTACAAGATCGACTATTACTAATACGTGTGTACAATGTTGGATGGTCTGTAACTCGAAAATTATCGACTTAAGGACATATGTTCGTACGGATATTTTATGTTGTTGTGATATGTACCGTCCACTCCCTGTTTACTTCAGACATATTTGGGAACCATATTCGGGAACATTATGTTTATCAAGTTGATTTACCGGGCAGTACGGCTTAACATGGTAGTGGACTTTTCGAAACATGTATTTGTTTCCTAAATATGCATATGTGAATATTTGTATATACGCTGCAAATAAACTGAATATAAGTATTAATTTGATATGCAGGGTTCAACAGTTGAAGATGGCAGTGGACTTTGGAAATGTGTATTTGGTTTATAAATATATATATGTATACATATATACACACACACGCAGAATGTTATTATTTGTTGGCAGAGATTTCCTGTTCATGAATGTGTAAGGAATCAAACAGAAGTTACAGCGCTGTATCACAGGTTCCTGTAGTGTATTCGCAGTGAAAAGTAAAATTTAAAATTGTCGAATAAATATGGCCAGTAAAAAAAAAAAAAAAAAAAGGTTGGTTCTCCTGGCGATGTGCATATTTTGGGACGTGCACAGCTTGTGCGAAATGGTCAGATATTGATTTTCATTTTAAGCTAACATAACCTCACTTAGCGGAATTATGAAGGAATGACTCGCTATTTTCTTATGGCGAGAGTAGATGGGCTGGGAATTTTACTGCTCGCCAAAGCTGGAAATACAGTGAAATAACGGGGAAGAAAAAAAACGCAAGGGTAATTAAAATACGACGTTGATGAATCGACCCGCGCGAAGCAGGCTGTGCGAATACGTTTAGCAGCCTTTATGAAGTTACCACATTGATGTAAAGGCTTTTGACGGTAAAGTAAGCACTTTTGAAATCAACCTTAAAATAAAATCACTGNAAGTTACCACATTGATGTAAAGGCTTTTGACGGTAAAGTAAGCACTTTTGAAATCAACCTTAAAATAAAATCACTGCCAGTAACTACAATGTACACACGGGCATTCGATCTCCCAGGTCAGTTACCAGCGCATCAACAAACGTTGTTCTAAAGGCCCTTTCACACGATCAATTTTTTCTTCAAATTCCCTTAAATGTTATTGAATTAAATTAATTAAACTCTATATGGCGTCATACGAACGTCATAGTCACGGCCATTTTCTCTTTCAATTTCTTGAAAGTGTCGTTTTCCTTCAAAATATTCGTTTTGAACGTGTTCTAAATTATTTTTAATCAAACATTTCATTCGTCAATAGCAGCTTTTCTGATAATACTAATGGAAGTAATCTTAAAATAATAGAGTTGTGTGCATATATTTAAAACTTGTTACAAAATGGTGTCGCATATTTTTTTAAAAACTAATTGAAAATGATATGATGATAATTTATTGTGGTTTAGGTAATTGCTTTCGTGTCGTACATGAGTTGCAAATACTTATAAAAATGTAATTGTTGGTATTACTCTCACTGTTTTCATTAAAAAGTTTGTGATAAATTTTCATGCGGTGACATGAAAGCTCACTGAAGGCAATTCACTGAAAGGCAAGTAAAGTGATTTTTTTGTTCGATAAATTTAATTCAATAAATATTTGATCGTGTGAAGCGGCCATANCTGAAAGGCAAGTAAAGTGATTTTTTTGTTCGATAAATTTAATTCAATAAATATTTGATCGTGTGAAGCGGCCATAAGACTTGACGTTGTATTGAGAGTATTATAACCTGTGGACTCCCGCTCTGGACGTAGGCTCCTGTTACCTGGTTATGCGCGGTCTGTCTACGCCTCCCATGCTAGTGGTACGTTGGCTGTTAACGATCTATGTTCAGGATGATTCTAAAATCATGGGACAAACATTGAGGGGTGGTAGAGCTCACTAGAACAAACACTTATTGTATAGGAATATATGGGCGGAAGTGACGCGTTGAGGCACAAACACAAAAATAATACATGAAATGCAAAACAGTGTTTACTTACAACGTCGCCGCTAAATGCCTTTTTACAGTAATGTTTATAACAATTGCTCAAAATTGCCACCACCGACAGTAATGCAAGCTTAGTAGCATCGGTGGAGTGATTGGCGAACAGATTAAAATACGCCGGGTTTTTCACGCACGCGTGCAGCCGCGCAGGATAGTCGAGCCACGAGGTCTTCAATGGAATCAACTGGAGTCTCTCGTAAATGAGGGCTTTGAAACGCTCCCATAGGAACAAATCGAGACTCGATAAATCTGGCGATCGTGGTGGCCGTTAATGTGTTACTTTTTTGTGTTTGTGCCTCAACACCTCACTTCCGCCCATATATTCCTGTACAATAATTGTTTGTTTAAGTGAGCTTTACCACCCCTCAGTGTTTGTCCCGTGATTCAAGAATAATCCTGTATAGTCTATTCGCGGTTTCTTCACACTTTCTGAATCCAACCTTTGAAATATCACCCAGCGTATGACGTGTCTGGTTATTTCCTAAATAGGCAATGTATCACAAGTGATGTAGAATTATATTATCGTAAAAGCACCTTCTTTTTGATTAAATTCATTTTTTACTTATATTTTATCTATAAATTGTATTATTTCATTCATAATTAATGTGATTAAAAACAGAGAGAAAGTAGTTGTGTTGGTAATGCCTAGTGAGAAAGAGTTCTTATACAAAATATTATTACACTGAGTGTGCACGAATACGCTTTAGTGTAATTTTCTAGATTCAGTCAAGCTTTGTTTGCACGAGGTGGAGGAATATATTGGAAATAGGACTTCAGCAGAGCTGTAGAAAAGTTGGAAATAACCGTGATTGGACTACACACATTTCTTAGAATTATGTTTGCCCTACGGCCGCTGTGCGCTTCCAAACGTACAGTTTCTCTGGGGAGGAAATTGAATACATCTACTTCTTCTGTAATTAGGTCCTTTCAAAGTATTTTAATTGGTGGGACGAACTGAGTTTTATACACGATGATTCTTGCTTTGCAGAGGCTGGCACAAAGTGAAGATCTAGGTATAACCTTCTACCACTGATACAAACAACCGCCTAAACTTTACACCATGAACGACCTTAAAACTAACTCATCCAAACATCCTGATAGTAAAATTGTTTTTATTTTTTTGCTCATTATCAATGGTCGTTGTAATTAAACGCCCCCTAAATAGGCTGTTCACGGTAAAGTGAACACTTTTAAGGCCTTAGTTACTTTTTCCTATCAGCCATTTCTNCGCCCCCTAAATAGGCTGTTCACGGTAAAGTGAACACTTTTAAGGCCTTAGTTACTTTTTCCTATCAGCCATTTCTTATCCTTCCACCACTTTTTAAAATAAATATTGCCATGTAAGTAATAAACACAGTGTATTTAACCGGACTCGTAAGTAAACGTCTAAGGCTACAGTAAAGTATATTTATTGACTATTATTCCACATAAAAGGACTTCAAAAAGTCCTCAATTTTCCGTGAATTGCATATATTAATGACAATAAAATAAGGCAACTTGACTTACTATAGTTTCACGAATGAGTCTTAGTCATTTATTTCGTAAGGTTATTTCATAGGAAATTCTTTTCACGAAGTGGTTGGTGACTCTGATTTTGCGACCGACTTCCCACGGTTGGCCGAACAAGTATCGTGCATTCTAGAAGAAACAAACTACGAAAGAGAAAAAAAAAATCGGTGGTAAAGAGTGGCACGTCGACTTGCTCTCACCACGTGAAGTTCGCCTCACGTCCTATTTTGACGTCTCTCGGAGATCGTGTTCAGGCAAGTGTTAGACCCCCTCCTCTCTCTTCGCCCTTTCCGCAGTCTGCTGCCCTTTTCCAACTCCCTACGATGCAAGGCCGTATAGTATAGGCTATTCAAAGTAAAGTGAGCACTTTAAAAAGCCCTCTCATTTGTTATAATAGTCAATAAGTATATTATATTTCAGCCTTGAACGTTAACTTCCGAGTGCGGTGGAATATACACGCTGTGTTTATTTCTTACTTGGCAATATTTATTTAAAAAGGTTGTTAAGGGATAAAAAAATGGCCGAAAGGAAAAAGTAAATAGGGCCTCAAAAGTGCGCACTTTACGGTGAACGGCATGTAGAAATAACATTTTACAACACAAATATAATAGTATTAGTTCCCTTTATGTTAAACCGCTACCAATTTAATTTCACCTACAGTCAGCCTTGGGAAGTATTAACAAATTTATTGGTCCTGATTGCACACTATACACTACTGAAAGAACTATATTACGATTGAGTTACATATAACAAGTCAGTTATAAAAATGTTGCTGTTGAAAATTGAAAACAAATTTAGGCTACTTAACCACTTCACATCAAATTATTATTATTTGTTTTTTGTTGAACCTAGAAACTTAGTCAAATAATTCATCATTCTTAAGAGATCAAATTTAAAGGACATTACCATAAATTAAAATATTAATCCTCGTGCCTTCGTAGTAGTATACGACTAATCAATGCCTACTCTGTCACCACGAATGCATACCTTTAAATACGTTCGATACTGAAGTAGAAGTTAAAATATAAACTGAACTCAACTGTTGTTTTAAGAGATGACATGAAAATTTAACTAATGAATGAATTTCGGTATAATATTTCGCGTTTCCGTTGGGGTCGCAATAGTTTCAGTGGGAGTCCTTATAACCCCGGGAGGGGGGGAGGTTGGGGAAGACCTCTACAGCTCCTAAGCGCACGCTACGGTGTTAAATAATTCCGTATATTTGCAGAAAAGTTTACGGAACTGTAAAGTTGATATGCGGAGGTGCTCTCCGCAGTGAAAAAAAAAAGTGAGCTCCATACACAGAAAATACGGGATATTTCTTAGTATTTCAAATAGCTATGGATTAGGAGACGAACAATGCCGACGATTCACGACACTGTCGAGGATACACGAAACTGTTTTTTTTCCGTTGCTCTAACCAGAAAATTATTGTTTTCTTGGTGTAGCTACGATATCCACGCCACTTAAATCTATTCCTATGAACGTAAAAAAGTAGCGCTCTTAGCAAGGCTTCAAACACTGAAACGTTACAACAGCTGCGTGGGTTACGCTACTGAAAATACGTGTTTATCCTTCACGGTGTTAAAAATCGTGTGAGCTCAATTGCAAGCGTCCTACGCAGCAAGGTTTTTATAGTTGTTCATATCCCGTTCTGACGTAAATTATTGGAACCTTTCAAAATGTATTATTATACGTAGTAAAGCACCCGAAATAACGAAAATTTACGGTATTTCCCGTAATTTCGCTTTACGTACCAGAATAATAGAAAAACTAACCATAAAATGTACAAAGTGTCTCCGTGATTTCACGGAAAGTCATTGAAAAGAACGAAGATTTCTGGATACATTTTGTACCAGTAATTTTCAGGGAAACATTTTCTGACAGCGTGCTCCAAGATTTCCTTCCAANTATTTCTGGATACATTTTGTACCAGTAATTTTCAGGGAAACATTTTCTGACAGCGTGCTCCAAGATTTCCTTCCAAATCTGCTTGCATATCCCTCGAGCGTGGATTTCTGGCTGTTGGAGTCGCTGAATTTACGCCGGCACATTACACATTTACGACCTCGTTGACGACCGGCAACTCCCTTGGCGTCGGCGGCGGATGTGAGGAACACAAACGTCCGTTTCACACTCGGCAACTCGCATTTCCTCGACGCCACCTCTCTGCCTAGCCGCCACGCCGCGAAGAACGGCGAGCGTCCAAAAAATACACGGCGCCCGTCAAGTCATGGTGGGGTTTCGAAAACCCTGATTAAAACTAACCTTGAACAGTAAACATCCCAACGACGTGCCAGATAGGTGACAATCCTATCAAGTTTCTTATGTGATTAGGCCCCTTCGATGTGGTTACCATTTGTTGCCCTGCACACGTCTGGCCTATTCACCAGTTCTTGCCGTACACGACAATAGAATATCGAGTGTTACAGACTGAGCCGCTTCTCCGATTCTCTCTTTCAAGTGCGCAATATCGTTGACTAGCACTCTACACACATTGTTTGATTTAGTCCCAAAAGCAAACAGAAGGGAAGTTGGGTTCGAATCCCAGCTTCAATCTTACGTTGCAACAACTTACGCACAAAAAAAAAATCACTTGAGTCGTTTCTACTCTACAGGAAATGTGTCGAGCAAAACGAGCACATGTCCTCATATGTTAAAATAAGTTAGAATTGGTAACTGTATTCACTTAATGACGACTGCAGATTGCTAAGTGCAGATGAACTTATGGCTCACAACAATACGGTGATTCAGGGAGACAAGTTTATTATGGCCTTCTAGAATCCAAACCTTCCAATGAAGCAGAAACGTTCAAACTGCATTGTAATAACAGTTAGCCAGCGTAGTATAAAATATATCATACTCATAGCGATTGCACTCTAGTTTTTACCCGAGAGCCGATAAACTTGCGACGCAAAACGATTTGGCGATTCTGGAAGTCAATTTTGTGCCCTAATAGTTTTGAAACCTTCTAACAACGCAGAGCAACGCACACGGCATTGTAATAACAGTTCCCCGGTGTACGACAAAAATGTATCAGAATCATGGCGAATGTGCTCCAATTTTTACCTAAGAGCCGGTAAAATTTCGACTTGGCCATTTTAAAACATATATTAATTTATATGAACCTATCAAACTACTACTTGTTTGCCAAATTTGGAAGAAATTTGTTGATTTCAAAATGAAAAGTGCGTAAACTTGTCTTCCATAATCGCCAAGTCGTTCCGAATCGCAAGTTCATCGAATCCTAGACAAAAACTGGAACACAGTCGCCACGATTCTGATAAATTTGTGGGGAAACTGATATTACAATCCTGTCACTTCTTCTGCTTTATTGGAAGGTTTCAAATCAAAAAGGGCCTAAACTTGGCTTCCAGAGTCACCAAGTCGTTCTGCGTCGCANCTGCTTTATTGGAAGGTTTCAAATCAAAAAGGGCCTAAACTTGGCTTCCAGAGTCACCAAGTCGTTCTGCGTCGCACGTTTAAACATTTGAGCACAGTCGCCATGCATCTGAATGATTTTAAATTGCACTGGGAGACTGGCATTACAATGGCGTGAGATTTGTTCTGCTACGTTGGAAGGTTTCAAAACAAGAAGGGCCTAAACTTGCCTTCTAAAATCGCCACGTCGTTATGAGTCCCAAGTTTATCGGCTGTTAGACCAAAAACTGGAGCACAGTCGCTATGAATACGAAACATCTTGTAGTACACTGGGAATCCATTATTAAAATGCCGTGCGAGTTTTTCTGCTTCAAGGGAAGTTTTCATAACTAGAAGGCGATAAAATTTATTTCTCAGAATNATGGAAGTTTTCATAACTAGAAGGCGATAAAATTTATTTCTCAGAATCGCCAAGCTGTTTAAGTTGTAAGTTTATAGGCGCTTAAACGAATCTTGGAGCACAGAAGACATGAATCTGGTACATATTGTAGTACATACGCCAGTTGTGGTAAGATTCCAATGTGAATTCTTCGTCTTCATTGAAAGGTTTCGATTTTAGAATGCCGGAAACATGTCANCTGCTTTATTGGAAGGTTTCAAATCAAAAAGGGCCTAAACTTGGCTTCCAGAGTCACCAAGTCGTTCTGCGTCGCAAGTTTAAACATTTGAGCACAGTCGCCATGCATCTGAATGATTTTAAATTGCACTGGGAGACTGGCATTACAATGGCGTGAGATTTGTTCTGCTACGTTGGAAGGTTTGAAAACAAGAAGGGCCTGAACTTGCCTTCTAAAATCGCCACGTCGTTATGAGTCCCAAGTTTATCGGCTGTTAGACCAAAAACTGGAGCACAGTCGCTATGAATACGAAACATCTTGTAGTACACTGGGAATCCATTATTAAAATGCCGTGCGAGTTTTTCTGCTTCAAGGGAAGTTTTCATAACTAGAAGGCGATAAAATTTATTTCTCAGAATCGCCAAGCTGTTTAAGTTGTAAGTTTATAGGCGCTTAAACGAATCTTGGAGCACAGAAGACATGAATCTGGTACATATTGTAGTACATACGCCTGTTGTGGTAAGATTCCAATGTGAATTCTTCGTCTTCATTGAAAGGTTTCGATTTTAGAATGCCGGAAACATGTCANTGTTGTGGTAAGATTCCAATGTGAATTCTTCGTCTTCATTGAAAGGTTTCGATTTTAGAATGCCGGAAACATGTCACCTAGAATTTCCATATTGTTCTGAGTCAGAAGTTTATTGGCGGTTAGACAGAAAGTTGTAAAAGATCCTACATGCATGTTCCCTTCACACTGTGACATGATTATTTACTTTCTTCATGTGTGCATGCCATTCTTTGTCTTAAATGCTCAATTCTTTGTATTATTTTCATGTGCAGTTTTTGCTCCAACATGCGCCCCTAGTTACTTTTTTTTTGCGTGAGGTTGGGTGTTACCAGATATGCGCTGTGCGTCACCATTTGAAGTTGAGATTCGAAGCTTGCTTCACCTCGGTCAAAAGTAAACGTCTAGCGGTATGAGGTCTGGCGATCGCGGAGGCCACGCGTACAATCCACCACTACCTCTCCACCGCCTCGGAAATTTCAAATACAGAAACTCACTAGCAATTATGCTATTAGTGTAGAGGATCGCCATCTTGTTCCCAGTTTCCTTAAGCTGGCGATCCCACAGGCGATATTCACGAAAAAACACGCGCCACGAATCAAAATTTCGCAATCAAAAGGACGCATTGAACTTACCTCTGCACCGTCCACATATTGCCTGCTTGAATGGCGCGGTGTCGCTTAACGTTGTGTCACCGTAATGTATCTATAGATTGTTCACGCTGAACTGAGCATTTTTGAAAGACCTGCTGCAGATCTAGTTGTATGCGCATTGTGTGTTATTCCACTACACGTAAAATTAGTATTGCCAAGGNTGAAAGACCTGCTGCAGATCTAGTTGTATGCGCATTGTGTGTTATTCCACTACACGTAAAATTAGTATTGCCAAGGACGTGCTTACTTTATTCATTCCGCGTGTCAAGAGAAACTGTGTATTTGTAAGAAAAGTAAATATTTCGCAAATTTTATCATTCAAAATCTTACGAAATAATTGACTATACTCATTCGTAAANTTGTAAGAAAAGTAAATATTTCGCAAATTTTATCATTCAAAATCTTACGAAATAATTGACTATACTCATTCGTAAAACTATAGTTAGTCAAGTTGCATACTTTCATTATCATTAATATAGGCTATTCACGATAAAGTGAGCACTTTTTGAAGCCCTTTAATGTGGAATAATAGTCAATAAATATACTTTACTGTAGCCTTAGACGTTTACTTTCGAGTCCGGTGAAATACACTGTGTTTATTACTTACATGGCAATATTTATTTTAAAAAGCGGTGGAAGGATTAACAATGGCTGATAGGAAAAAGTAACTACGGCCTCAAAAGTGGTCACTTCACCGTGAACAACCTATTTACGGGGCGTTTAATTACAACGACCATTGATAATATGTGTATTTCAATATTCATGAAAGTTAAACCGAACACTTTTAATTCAACGTCAAGACTGCGGCCGCACTTGCGTTTTCGAACGCCAGACAAGAGCCTGGAAATACGCTGGGAAAATAAAATGTGACAAAGGGCATATAAGTGACGGCACTAAAGTGATATATCGCTTGTGAAGGCGTTCCCATGGCGCGCTATCAAGGTCACCCGGCGATGGAAAGCACCCTGGCCCATTCGCGGCAGTTGGATCTCACGCACATTACCGGCCACGCCTGCGGGGAAACTTACTGCGTGTGGTTCGCGTTCGGGCATTGCATATTGTGTTCAAGTCGACGAATTTTAAGTAACGGATTATCTGGCAAGTGAACTGAATATTCGGGAGTTCCAGAACTACACGTGTCTATAAATGACACGCGTGACCATAAGTACAAAATTCGGGAACTGAAGAGAGATATATGGGTGTTGGTAACAAAATCAGTAGTAGGCGAAGAAAAATGGAATGGGACCGAGGAAATAATAAAGTCAGCGTGATATGTACACTGTGAACTTATTAAGACGTGTATCGTAATAGCTAAATTTAGGAAAGTACTGTATTTATTATAAAATATTTGAACGTCTTAAATTAACGTATGTCTGCAACATATTAAATTCCGATTAAATTTTTGTTCTTTCACCTAATTATAGTTATTAATGTTCCATGCACAAAAATGGTACAATAAGTTAATTATAATTTTAGAAAAATTGAAAACCGTAAAGTGATTCATGTGTATATACATAAATGCAAATAAAGGAAAAAACCTAAAATGTTTCAAAATTCGCGCTGCTTAGACAATTATGTATGTTTGAAAACTATATACGTCACGTCAGCACAACTCAAATATACAAAATGGACCGAAAAAAAAAGCAACTAATACTAAAATTATGTCACCAAACTTATCAAACTAACTTATTTTCTCCGTATTTGATAAAAACTTTACAGTTTACTAAATAAATAACGAATCATACAGAATTTATAATTCTGAATTGATAAAAAATTACAGGATAAATGATATAGAAATTATGTAATAATAATATGCACAAAACACCATACTTTTACTTTTAACAATGTTATCCTATGAAAATACGTGCTCTGAATTGTTAATGCTATGATTTTTTTGGGTTGTATTAGTTATCACATGATAAACACATCAAAATTTCACGATATATTAGATAATTGGAAAATTTGATGTGTCTGCTAGCAATAATAAACAGCACCAAATTATGAGTTGTAATATTTTATGAGAAGGGGTATTAAATTTGGGGATTAGGTTGTTAATTGACGATTCTCGTTCTCATAATAATAGTACTAGAAGTTAAGTGTGTAATAATAATGTAGATCCCAAGGCACATATATTAAATTTTTAATGTAGGTACATAGGGACGTAACAAGCAGTGTGTGTATATACACTTGTATAATAACAATACACATTTTTTGTAATGTATTGCATCGATTGCATTTGTTTCGGACAAAACATTTGAACAGGTTAGCTTGTCACATCGTTAACACATTGATTTTGCTACGGCACTGATCCTTGACGGGAACAAAAGTATTAAGTAAAGTGTTCTCTTATCTTTGTTCCATGCTTGCTTCCTATGACGCCATGATCAGGAATGTCTTCCACTGGGCACGCTAATGTGTCGTCAAAATTATAACCATCCCTCTTCCTGTCATAGTTGTGCAACACACAAAAGGCTTTTGTTATTATGGGCGACGTCCACACTGAGATCTAGCGGTCGATGAAAGATATGCCACGTATTCGCCAAAATGCCAAATGCTCACTCCACTTGTCGCCGTGCTCTCAACAGCCTGGAGTTAAATATTCTTGTTTTTTTCAATAGTCAGACGTTTTGCATTGTATGTATGGCCTCGATGTATTTTCACAAATAAATAAGGAAGCGGTATCTCTGAATAATCGATTGGTAAAGGTGCTGGGTGTGGCACGTGTAATACTTGAGAGTAAATATTTTTCCCCAGGTCAGTATCTTCCAGTATGTTGGAGTCCCTTCGTGGGGCCAAACACCACTACATCTATAAATGTAACGCAGAAGTCACTATCTGCAATATCCATTATTACAACTGAAAAAGTACTTTTTATATTTGAAATATTAGCTCTCCGAATTCCATGATTTCACAATACTTTGCTTACCATAGAAGCAGTAAGGACAATTTTCTCTGCCCTAGAGTTTCGCACTTACACGCAGAAAGCTTCATGAATTTTTCTTTGAGTGTGTCCNTAAGGACAATTTTCTCTGCCCTAGAGTTTCGCACTTACACGCAGAAAGCTTCATGAATTTTTCTTTGAGTGTGTCCATATCGCCACACACAGAGCAACCTAAGAGGTATCCAAAATGTAGCGATCGAAGTGACTGCCTTGTCGCCAGATACTTGCAAAAGAAGTAAAATATAGATTTAGACCTAATTAAACTGTCTTAGAAATAATAGATACTTAATTTACAAATAATTGATTCTGCATTACGATCTATGTTTTATTAAGGCAAAAGGAGTTTAAAAACGACGGAAGAGAATGAAGTACTTTTATGTGAAAACCCTAAAACCAGAATAAAATGGCTGTTCCACAAAAAAAAAAACCAACCTGTATATATTACAAGTAGTTGTTTCTCATGGCAGTTATTCAACCACGGGATTAAGTATCGATAAAGTACCGTTTGAGCGTTGTTCTATTCCAGTGAAACATTCTCTCATATGTATTTGGTTCTTCCGCAGGACTAGTGGAAACATGAGCCTAGATGAAGGAGGTTAGAGTGGTGACAAGATAATACAAATACTTACTCACCTGTACCTACGTCTACTGATAACGTACTTCTTACATTGCTGTGACATTATCTGTTGAGAGCAGTATCCAACGGTGACTTTATACGCTCATTTTACCACTTTAATAAATGTGCTGGATATTCATACAAAATAACCTTTTTTATGTTCACTCACACCTCTGTTTGATAAGAATGGTTTCGCATTATTTTGATTCAAATAATAATTATATATAACTTAATGTTACACCGAGTTTTTCTTCTGCACCAACACCTAACCGTAATTTTGTTGTTAGTTTTGAAATAACATCTTTAACGAAAAGCAAGAGCATTTAAAATGAGGACACAAACATTCTGTAGTACTCGAAAAATGTGTAAGCGATACGAGTGCATAGCGCTCTTGTAATCATCGCAGAGAATTTCACTCTCAGCTGAACAATAGTTTCTAAACGTCGCCTTGGTCGGTCATGCGCAGCAGACCTGCGCACAAGTTTCACCGCTCGCCACGTCATGTTGGATACTAATGGCTTTGTTCGTCCATTACGAAACGTAAGTTTCAGTGTGGCCACCCAGTAGCATATTAAAATATTAAAATATAGTGAAACTCCAAACAGGCTGCATTTCCAGGGCACTTAAAAAAGGTCAAAATTGTTACAAATATACGGATTATTTTTCATCCGTATTGCGCATTATCTAATTTTAAGTTACTCAAGAAGAAATTTTGATATTTGTATGCGTGCTAAGCCTTCGGGAACAAATAAATTTTATTAATTTAGTACCGACTTAGCAACATTCGATTATAGGCTATAAAGTGTTAAGATACCTGCTTCCATATCGTAATAAAAGGTTCACATATAGATAGAAATCGGTTCTTAAATAAAAGTTAGCTGGTAATTATACTCTTTATCCCACTAACGAAAAAAATCGACATTTACACGTATGCACATAAGTATCCGCGGTCCAAGTCCTTCCTACTGTATTAAAGTATCAAGTACTTAAAATGGCTTAAATCAGCTTTCGTTCGATTCAAAGGCAGAGCATGTCTACCACAAAATTGTGAGATCGTTGCTTGAAGTCCCATAATTTCACGTTGCTTGGGTTCAAGAATCCAGGCCATTTTACGGCATAGCGTATAGAGGCGATAAACATTTGATGCGCGTGCCAGTTGTCGCCCTTTTCGCTCCCTGGCCTTAGAACTTCAAATTGGTAAAACAGCTCCAAGTAAGCTTCGNTTTCGCTCCCTGGCCTTAGAACTTCAAATTGGTAAAACAGCTCCAAGTAAGCTTCGTAACACAACTATTTTATTTTTTTCATTTAATCAACCAGCTATATACTTTATAATAAACTGCACCGATGTTTGACGAAATGGAAGAAACTTATCCTTGACATTCTTTCGGGATCGAACACGTGACTTCCGAAACGCAAAAGCAGACATGGTAATTGCATGTTTTTGAAACTCTCGGAGACGTGAGATAAGACGTGGAACTTAATTACGTCGCCTGTGTGAATCCATCCGTGGTTAAACTCTTCTGGTTGTCTAAACGAAACGATCGAACTTGCAAAATCAACTTGTATGGTTCGTGCGTCACTCGACGCCCCTACACTACAAAGAAATACGAGCGACCTACAGTACTATCGTGATATTTTTGGTTTGCAGTCGTTGTGGCGGTTCAGTAGGTAGTTAGCTTTCTAACTTTCTCTGCTGAGGTAGCCTGTTTTTTTCTGGTCACGGTGAGCTTGGCTATATGTTGTGTGTGTGTGTGTGTGTTCCAATTTTGGTGCATTCGCGAGCAAGTTACTGCTGAAATGTCCGTTGTTACCCCCGATTTTCCAACCCCATCCTTCTCAGTCGTCAAATTATTTACAGTCACCATGCATTCTGCATGCGGAAGCGAGGGAGCTGGAGCATGTGGGAAAAATACCCGACTTCACGGACGGNTACAGTCACCATGCATTCTGCATGCGGAAGCGAGGGAGCTGGAGCATGTGGGAAAAATACCCGACTTCACGGACGGGGAATATGCGTAATGGCTTATTTGTTCATAAAATATTTTCCAGTTCGTTTCTCGGTGCATGAAATATAAAGCTATATAAAGCTAATTTAAATATCAAAAATATAGAAAAAGGATTTGAAGGTGCCGGACGTCGGAGAAATAATATTTTTTAATAATAATTTTATTANTACAGTCACCATGCATTCTGCATGCGGAAGCGAGGGAGCTGGAGCATGTGGGAAAAATACCCGACTTCACGGACGGCGAATATGCGTAATGGCTTATTTGTTCATAAAATATTTTCCAGTTCGTTTCTCGGTGCATGAAATATAAAGCTATATAAAGCTAATTTAAGTATCAAAAATATAGAAAAAGGATTTGAAGGTGCCGGACGTCGGAGAAATAATATTTTTTAATAATAATTTTATTAAATGAACTGCATTATTTCAATTTCTTTGTAATATCAGTTTAACAAAAATATAACTAGGAAGTTGACTCTCGTAAGAAATGGGGAACAACATAGCTCATCTTCGAGTAGATAACATGAAACAACTGTGAACTAATAAGGTATACTTAAGATCCAGGATTATGAGCATTGTACAAATATATACTCTAACGCCAAATGCCAGTTGTAAGCGAATGATATTGTAAAAAATTAGTTTAGTTGAATATATAGCATTTTTTAAACTACGTAATTAAACGGTACACGTTCATAGAACAGAATAATACAGAACTGAGTAATATCCATGCCACTGATAGAATTGTGAACCTATTTTTATAGCTTATTTAAAAAATACTTTTCAGACTAATTTCATTACATTGTGGCCTCTAATAATAGTTATTGTGACATTCAGGAAAACAATGCCAAGGTTTAAAGTAATGTGAGAATATAAATGGCAACAGAGAATCATAACTAACGCTTTCAAAAATGTATCAATATATGTACTTATATAGTATATATTCGTACACTAACTTATTACGGGCATTCGAATATAGCGGCGAAGCCACGTTCCGAGTTTAGCCCAAAAATTCTCTGGCACTTTGCTTATATTTTTGTCTTTCCTTTCTTACATGTTCATCGTATTAGGTTTATTTGTTGTGTGGTCTAAGGTTTCGTTATGCGCATTACGGAATAATAAATTAAATTTCAGTAATAATAACATCAGCTCAAGTAACGATCACCAAGGTGCTAGCTCGGTACATAAGGTTCCAGGTTTTAAACAAGTAAGTTACAGGCGTACCTTTTTACCCGTAACACTTAGTTCAAGTTGTTTGGTACGCATTTATGTTGGAAAGTGAGCATATTGAGAACTTATAATTTATCTGACATGAGAATCTGGGACAAAGGAGTCCTTAATGCCACAATGTCAAACGTAGGCGTCTTACGTAATCGTGGAGACGAGATAAACACGTAACACGTGCGTAAAACACTTATCTCCCTAAACGGCAGCCTTTCTCACGCCCGCTTCTTGGAACTTTCTAGAGTCGTCTAATGGATCGACCGGCGGGGTCATTCAAAGGCTTTTTAGGGACGCCTGGCCCCTAGGCTAGTCCCGCCCTCCCCCTTTCAAGTGACAACCCAGTCTAGAACTCAAGTTCTAACAATACCCGCTGTGCAGCTGTTCTCACCTTGGGGCTTTTCTCTCAGCCACACTAAGCGCAGCAGCAAGTGATGTTTCGATAAGTCTCCCTTACTCTCCAACCCATTAGTGCGAAGCCAAAGCTGTCGTGTTAAGGACCTTTCTTTGCCTCCGGTTTTCTTTCTTCCTGCGACAGTAGGTTATAATATAATCCATACATTTTAAGCAGTTTAGGTTATTTGAGCACTTAAAAAAAATTCTGTAAAAAGTCACTACCCCTAAACATATATAAAGAATGTTTTTGAAATTAGTGCAGATATTTTGGGGGATGCAAGGGTGTGTCAAAAGCAGAGCTATGAAAAGTGCTCGGTTTGCCGTGAAAATACTATACCAGCCAGGATCGAAGCCTACTTTGGCATTTTAATATCTTGTATAATGTGTATTTTATGTTTATGATTAACTTGGTATGTTTGGACACACCCATCCATCCGTTTTTTAGTTATATTATCCAAAATTTCGTAATCCAAAACAAGCTCAGCTGAGAGGGTCGTCTAAAAATTGAGGTAGTTTGTAACACTAAATTTTAATGAGAGATTTTCGTCAGGGTGAGTTTAATTATTAGGGTTGATAAATCAGCTTAGTGCGATAGTAATAATTTTGTTATAAATGTCTTTATTAATTTTGTTATAAATGTCTATTGAAAACAAATATAACGCACACCTAAATAAAACATTAAAATTATATTCACCACCATTAAAAGCTTCCGGGAGAGCCATTAAAACCAAATAGCTAATTGTAATCCATTTTGAGGCCTTGTTAATATTTGGCAGGGACGTGTCGCTGCATTTGGAGATTATTGTGAAAACTGCAGAGATCGTTACTCCATCCCATATTCAGTAGTTTTGCAAGNCGTGTCGCTGCATTTGGAGATTATTGTGAAAACTGCAGAGATCGTTACTCCATCCCATATTCAGTAGTTTTGCAAGGTAGGAAAATACCCCTTTATTTCTGAACCCAATATTATATTTTATTCATAATATCTTCACTGTCTTTTAATCAAACATTTGAAAAATCACACAATTTATGAGACATTTGGTTGTTTACTAAATATCACAAGCGTTTGATACTTCTGTTAACATAAAGGTAGCTCATTTTAATTGAACGGAATATGAAGTTGAGTGAAGAGATTTGGGCGGCTCTTAACATCGAGGTCTCGAGAGCCGAGATTGAAATGAAATTCTACACAACTTTTATCTGTGATTTATAATAATTAATCAACAATTAATAAGAATAAATACAGAAAGAAAATACTTGTGTTAGTAAGAAATAGTTCTCATGCAAAATGTTATTAAAATGTGTTCGCATAAATGCGATGAGTTGTGTCCATTTGGTGTGATTTTCTAGACTGAGTTAAGCTTGGTTTCTATGAAGCGGGGGAATAGCCTGAAAGTAGAACTTCAGGGCTTCAGAAAATTTGAAAGTTGCCACGAATGGAATATAAAAATTAATAATTTAAAGGTGTGTATGTTGAATTGTTTCAGTGATAAGAAATTTTCGTTTATGTAATCACTCATATCAAAACTTGCTTCGTAGCTGAATTTTGTACATCGGAACATATTCTATAATTCAAATAATCACACTGGGCCCGGGACAAAAGGGTGTAAGATTTAAACACGTGAGATGATCTGCACTGTCTTTTTCACACAGCCATCTTACGGCTGTTCGCCACTGNAGGGTGTAAGATTTAAACACGTGAGATGATCTGCACTGTCTTTTTCACACAGCCATCTTACGGCTGTTCGCCACTGAGCCTGTCACTGATAAAGAGGCGATATCTTCAGTTGCTCTTCTCTGTATGCCAAATTAGTGGCGAAAACTATTTTTTAAGAGACCTCCATAGAAAAAAACTTTTAAACGCCTCAAGGTCACTCCCGAGCGTAAGGAAGCATTACGACGNGTTTTAAGAGACCTCCATAGAAAAAAACTTTTAAACGCCTCAAGGTCACTCCCGAGCGTAAGGAAGCATTACGACGGCGATGGGAAATAGCATTGACGAATTTCGCGTGCGTTTTGTTTCATCAGAATTGTATGAGGTGACCATAGGCTTTTAATACAGCAATCTGTTACGAAGAGATACAGCACTGTCGCTTTAGTTTCAAACAATGTTTTACAGAAGGATTAATACCACAAAGAGTAGGCAATTTTTGCTTACTGACACTTTTCAACGAACACATTTATGTTTCAACAACAAAGTTATGAATTGGCAACAAAATATCAACTTTCATTTCTGCCCTGATAAAAAAAATATTTCGATTAAAATTTCTAAAGATTTTTTTAAAAATTATAATAGACACAATTGCTTACATTATACAATGAGACTTATTATATTAATAAGTGAGACCCCTTAAAATATAATGCACGTCTGTCTCTGTTATGTAAATGTTTGTGTGGTAGAAATGTATTTTAACGGTCATGGGTTATAGTCCCACATGAGTCCTTTATATTATTATTAGTTTGCTCATGTTTTATTGCCTAATTGCCCTTCTTGGCGCGTCACAGGCTGGGCGTAAAGAGGCCATAATAAAATTAATTTCATCACCTGTCTGATAATGTTTCATTTTCGTACACATTTTACGAAATTGTGAACATGCAATCATTTCGTTTCATTATACTTACATTGTTTAAACCCAAAAACAAATAAGTTACGTAGTTGCGAAAAATCTTTACATAAAAGCCACTGCTGCGAAAACTGCTTTGCAACAGTGTTAATACAAGATTTCTAGTAATATTCTTCTTGCCAAAATTCCCTCAGAGTTAAAACCATGATAAAAAATTCTTGGAAATTAAGCTACTTCGCACAGTCATTAAATATTTAATGTAGATTAAACAAGTAACTGAAAAGTCCAATAAAGCTTAGGGTTGAAGAAACTTGGCTGAGAATTAAAAGGAAAACCCTTAAGTGATTTCAGAACTACGCCCTGAAGGAGAGATGGTAAACAAAATTTTACACGTAATTTACAAAATTCAATAATCCTTTTTGTTTCACTAAATAATTTGATGTCGTAGACATACATGGATTACACTGGTTGCAGAGCGATATGTTCATTTATATATTATCCAAAAGCACATTCTTCAGTCTTTATTACTTTTTCTAAAATGTGTAATAAATAATATAGTTTGTCTGTTCTACTTTTATAATTCGTGAATATGACTAAGCTTTATTTTTGCATGAAAAATACGCAGGCAGNTATAGTTTGTCTGTTCTACTTTTATAATTCGTGAATATGACTAAGCTTTATTTTTGCATGAAAAATACGCAGGCAGGGTTTGTCCGTGTAATTACGTCAAACTCTGTATTTACTCGTAATAAATTTGCGGACAGTAACATGAATGTGCACTGACGGTTAGAATTGGCGATTCAAGCAACAAATATGCACATCTTGAAGTTAAACTCGTATTTTATATTGTTTCTGTAAAATGTTTTCTTCGCTTCACAATTCAGTTATAGTGGAAGGCAAAAGGATTATCTCAAATTCAAAAACTGTATCCATCATTTTGACTAGGACCTAATATACGACCTCACAAAANTAGGCAAAAGGATTATCTCAAATTCAAAAACTGTATCCATCATTTTGACTAGGACCTAATATACGACCTCACAAAAACTTTGTGATATTGTGAGATAAGGCAATTTGGGTAGTAGGAGTTATATTGTTCTTTTGTGATCAACAGAGAGCGCACTGGCTCCTTGAACATTCCTGGGACAAGTTGAAAACAGCAGTTTATAATCATCCACAGCCTCCAGAAACACTTCCGAATCTCATAAGAGCTGCCCAGATGGAACGGGACCTTCTTCGGGAAGATGACATCAACACGTTGATTACAAGCATGCCACGGCATGTTAAGAAGCTGTACAATGCAGTGGGAAGAAAGAAAACCTCCTTATTCAGAGACACCAATACGTTAATTTTGTTGTTCGTTAGTGTTAATTCGTCTGTGATATTNGAAAGAAAACCTCCTTATTCAGAGACACCAATACGTTAATTTTGTTGTTCGTTAGTGTTAATTCGTCTGTGATATTGGGAATTTTTTTTATTTTATTACAAACACTTTGAATTAGAATGTTACACTTCATGTCAGTACCGTTGATAACGTCTAACTGCTATGCCNTATTTTATTACAAACACTTTGAATTAGAATGTTACACTTCATGTCAGTACCGTTGATAACGTCTAACTGCTATGCCTTATTTTATGTTTTGCTTTCTTTATGTATATTCCAAACTTTTCTCTGGCCGTCACACTATGTAAGCGAGCGTTTACGGTGAAGCCAATTTTGCGATAGCAAAACTGGCGTAAAGGGTCGTTTGCAACTAGCCACCTTTCGCGTGAAGTCTTCCTTCGTGTTCGCGGCATCCCATAGGAAGTCAAAACTCAATACATGCGATATGACCTGAGTTGTACCCATACAAATGTGGCCAAGTTAGAACAGCAGCAGAACCACTTACTGGGATACACAAACGAGGAACTAAATATCATTAAATAAATTATCGATATAATTTAGTGTGGAAACTGAGTTAGTGCTGTTGAGTAGACAAACAAGGCAACTAGGACACATTCGAGCCGCTATAATTATATCGATTGTTTTACAGTCCTAAGAGTAATATTAAACTACTACAGTTATAGTTAACTAGCTGTTAAATGAAAATTTTTGACAGCTCTGCTTTGTTAATATATATATATATATATATATATATGTTTCTCTCTGTCTGTCTGTCTCTCTCTCTCTCTCCATTGAGTATTTGTCCAAAAAACGTCACATGAATATTGTCGGGGACATATCGACCTAAGGAGTGTCGATCAAGAAACAATCTGATAACATTAGACATCAAGGCCATATTAACACTATATTTACGGACAGCTAAAAGAGAATCAATGTTTCCTTGAAAACTGTTAAAATTGTTAAGTTANCCATATTAACACTATATTTACGGACAGCTAAAAGAGAATCAATGTTTCCTTGAAAACTGTTAAAATTGTTAAGTTAAAGTTTCATTACTAGTAGACTTCTGAAGGGCTATGCATATGACCCTATATAAACGTTAGTTGTACCCTAATTCTCACTGCGGTGCGTATCAAAAAAAAATTCCAGTTTTAATGATCAGAAACTTGATTTTTGTTTAAGCAAATCCCTTTTAATATTTTCTTAACCCACATTTGAAACTACGATCGCGCGTCATCAGAAATATTCGCACAGTTATTCACTGCTCTAAGTTGTCGTTTAAAAATATCATAAAATTAAATTATTGTATTATCTCTCCGCCATACTTCTTTCTACTATGTCTTCGAGTTTTACGTAGAACGCATTATATGCGTTTCATTCTTAATAATGCGTGAACCACATTATAACTACTACTAATTCACTGTCATTATTACTGTAGTACTTAAAACAATTTTTCATTAGAATTTTTTTTTACGTGAAGTGATTTCGTATCTGAAGATTCAGTAAACTTCGAAACTGCATATGTATTTTTTTTCCCCTTTGAAAAGCGTCATGGCACTTGCAGCAAAATTCGTATAGTCCAGGGGTGCCCAGACTTGTACCATCAGCGATCGACCGCAAAAAAAGTGGGGGGCAAGCGATCGACAAAAAAAGGTAAGGGGGGTAGAACTGAGCTCTAACATGACAGATGGTAAGCCTGTCGCTGTTACGACCTATGCATGTTTTTTTTTTTTTTTTTTTTTT
>NQII01001121.1:499892-544433 GCA_002778355.1 Clitarchus hookeri | reverse complement strand
CACATTAATTCACGTTTCGATAAACGTAAACTTGCTATCTGTCGCGGGATCGGTGCCGTCGCGACTAATTTCGCGACTGCCGGGGCGGAGATGGAAAACTGGCCCGAGTCTATGGAGGTACCATAGCTATGACAGCGAAGGGAAGGGAAGGGGGATCATAATTTGCGACACTCGGAACGTGGGGAAGGAGTGAAAACCGCAGTTGTTCGCAGCGCGCGCAGATATTGAAGTGATTCTCCCACAACTAAAGTAGGTTCCTCGTTTAGCTGAATACTGCTGAAATCAACATTTTATGTCAGACTTTGATTTCATAATATCGGTGAATTATAAAAATTAACTACTATGTTTTAAAGTTTAAATAAAAGTTTTTTTTTCATAAGTTGCCAATGGAATCGGGTTACATTTGTTTTAAACGCACCATAATACGAATTGTTGCAGTAATAACATAATATTTCTCACAATTTTAATGCTTCTTGTTTGACCAGTGGAGAATATTTATAAGGTCTATGGAACTTGAATGATATTTTTAAGTAAAATAAAATCCACAGGATAACCGAAGAAAATATTTAAAAATCAATAAACAATGAATCGTCAAGACGTACTTTTTGGTATTCACTAATTTTCTCGTGCTAATACTCTTACAGAATAAATATATTACCAAACTTTACCATTTAGCGCAAATCACTGAAGAACTTTTAAAGTCCGTCACGTGTTCAGTGACATTTAACAAAGACATCTGAAATAATAGTTTTTCATTTTTTGACTATCCAAACTATTTTGTGAGCAAAACTATCAAGAAACAGTTTAAAATCAATATTTGAATATATATATATATATATATATATATATATATAGGGACTTTATGTGCCTAAAGTAATCATCATAAATGTTAGGCGTCACCTTGAAATTCACGAGTTTTTAAAATATTATCACATATTAAATAAACAACTATCGCAAATAACTCAGAAGAGTTTTTTTCAGTTGGTTCAAAAGTTTTGTTCTTATTTAAGTCCAACATTCATCCAACGTTAATTCTAAACAGGCAACACTTGGATTCAAGTGCTAATAACAAGCATTGTAATTGTCGATGAGTATTAAAACACGTTGCACTTGTGTCTAGCAGAGACTAGCGATGAACCGTTACGAGTAAGCACAGGCACATGCAATTTGAAATCATTTATTTCAAAACGGAAACTTTTTTACATCAATTTCGTACACATGAGTTACGTAAACGCACCTGAAAAAACACAAAAAAAAAATACTGATCGCTTGGGTTCTGGCTCTACCGTCTACCCAGTTGTCGACACTGCAAATCGGTTACGGTCTTGTGACGAGGTAACCGAACCGGNGGTTCTGGCTCTACCGTCTACCCAGTTGTCGACACTGCAAATCGGTTACGGTCTTGTGACGAGGTAACCGAACCGGAAAGACCTTGAAGCGAACATTAGGTAATAGCGTGCATACATGGCGTGCAGTAAGCATCTTCGTGTCCCGACACTGAACTGCTTTTATTAATAGAAAACTGCAAAACCACCCGACGTCAATTAAAGTTATCACACGGCTTGCTAAACAAATGTTGATATGCTAGTATAGTCTATTCACGGATACTTTCAACTTTTCTGAAGCCCTGCTAAAGTTCTACCTTCAGGATATTCCTCCGCCTCATGTAAACAAAGCTTAACTAAGTCTAGAAAAGTACACCAAAGGGACAGCGCAACGTATTCGTCCGCACTCAGTGTAATCATATTTTCGGTAAGAACTATTTCTAACTAGGTATTATTTTCCGAATGCTTTTATTTATATTAATTATTAAAAAATAATATTTTCATACGTGTAATCTAAATAAAACATTAGTTTTATAAAATAAGGAATATTTATGTTAATACTACAAGTATAAAACGCTTGCGATACAGGACATATTTAGGAAACATCCAAGCACGTCATACATAGGATAATTTATCATAGGTTTGATTCTAAAAGTGTGAAGAAACAGGAAATAATCTATACATAACTTTCGTCTAAGCTGTAGAGTAAAAATGATGTAATCCATTTACGCAAAATTTGAGATTAAATCAGATGTAAACAAACGCCACTCCATTGTTAAAACCCACGAATCTGACAGCCTTTTTTTTTTTTTTTTTTTGGGAATTCTAGAGTCAGCATTGGGAATATAAACAGAAGAAGAGAATGAGTTTGCCTAATTTTTAGCCTATGGGTAACACAGGCCCTCGGAATGATTCGCCATTGAACGCCAGGTCAGTATCAAGTAAATTAAAAAACTGAAGTTACGTTCATTCTAGCCTTTCTTCTTGTAAATGTGAGAGGCACAACCTAGAAAGTGTTTCTGCTTCTGGGCAATGTGAAACAGGAGATTATACAAACGAGCAACGCATATAATCTCTTCTGATGGCTGTTTGTGTGCCCATTATTGCACTAATATTACCCTTAAAAATAATACACCGTTTGAAGCTAAAATTTACATTTACAGAGAGGCCAGATACAAAAATACATTTACTACTGCTTTTCAACTTACACGCCTTCTGCCGGAATGAATATTGGGTATCAATCTACTCGGCAGCTTAAATCTACACTGAAATTTCGGTCTTTCTCGTTGTATTAGACAATTTTATTACTGAATGTTTCAATATTCAAAGAAGAAAGATGATAAGAAAAACGCGGCTATATTCAGTACGAAATTTACAGCCACAACCCGATTTTTTGTAATAAAATAGTGACGCTGGAAAAGTAAATATTAGAAGAAACCCTTTTCACGATTAGAAAACGTGATATATTGATTATTATGACGATGAAGTTAGTGACACGGACAATAAACTAAAACCAATTTGTCTCATCTAAATACTACAAAGCAAGAAAAATGTCTGTACTTGTTACAAGCAATGTTTATGGAAACTAGTCACCAACATTTTTCTTGTAACCCTACCACTGAAGTATTGTATATTTACTACACATTATTTTATAAAACATACAAAATTGTTTATGTAGCTTAATATTCATCATAAATTTGAATTCTTCAACAATTGTTTGATGAAATTAACCATTAGTTCTACACATTAAAGACCAAAGTTTTTGTTAAATTTACTCAAATTTATTAACAGTGATACAAAACTAACTTTGGCAATTAGTTTCCCAAGAATTCCCTTGTGTTAACCATGTGCGGTTACTTCCTAATTTGTGAAACTCTGCTAGAGTTATTCTTCCACAATATTCCTCCGCCTCATACAAACTAACCTTGACTGAGTCAAGAAAATTACACCACAGGGACAGCGCACCGCATTCGAGCGAACTCAGTGTAATATACACTAACGTTTGTGAAAAAATTACAACACCAACAAGGATACATGTAATTGAAATGAACTGTATACCACAGATTAAAAACATCACAATACAAAATTGATTAGGATTACAGAACTGTACATTATCTCTGTCCTTGAGAATTCAGTTTGGTGTGAAGCCCCCGCGTGCTGCAATCAGAGCCACTAAACGTCGTGGCATGTAATCAAAGAGGAACTGGATATGTTCCTGGGGAACCTCCCTCAACGCGGTTTGCATGCGAGTCCATAAAGCATCAACAGTGGTTGCTGGAGGTACGTGATGATCAAGTCGCCGACCAACCATATCCCAGACGTGTTCGATGGGTGACATGTCAGACGAACGTGCAGACCAGGGAGGCAGAGGTACCCATCGTTCATTGAAAAAGGCTTGCACACTCCTCGCCACATGTGGCCGGACATTGTCCTGCTGAAATATGGCATGTGGAGTTGTCTGAACGAGGGGAAATACCTCGGACTCTAAAATCTCCATGATGTAGAGTTTACTATTCAGATTTCCCTCAATACATAGGAGTTGATGTCGCATGTTGTACCCAATGGCTGCCCAAACCATCACACTTGGCATTTGTCCACTATAACGCTCCACAATGCAGGCTGCCAGAATACAGTCACCACGGTAGCATCTAGCCCTTATGCGGCCATCACTGTAGGACAGGTTGAAGCGTGAATCTTCCGAAAACATTACAGTTAGCCACTCAGCACAACAGCGATGGCATTCACGTGCCCATTGCAGTCTGAGGCATTTGTGGTTTCTGGACAATGGAAGCCGAAACAATGGCATGTGTTCCACCAGTCAAGCCTGCAGAAGACGGTGTCAAACAATCGATGCAGAAAAAGCCACACCCGTTGCAGTGCTCCAGTGTCGAGCCAACACTGTGGATGAGGCTGTACGGTTCATTATGGCCATGTGGACAAGATGACAGTCTTCCCATGTTGTAGTCACTTTGTGTGGCCCAGTACTCACTCGTTGCTGCATACTACCCTCTTCTATCTACTGATGCCAAGCACGCACCACTCACGCAGCATTATGCCCTGTACCAGCCGAAATGTCACATTATGACATACCAGTTTCCCAGAGACCAATCTTTCTGCCTCGTTCAACTTCCCTCACATGCTGATATGGTGCCCTATGACGTCGACGAGGTATACTGGCTGTAGTCCTTCAGGTCTGCCGAGAGAAGGAGACTACTAAAACGCGTGACTGTAAGTTACGGAAATAAAAAGTCAAACGTCAGCATATGTGGGGTACAAGAGGTTCATCAAAGGCAAGACTTACAACTTACTCACATACTACACTTAAGCTCACATAGCACGACCAGCCGCAGTGACTACCCGAGAGTGACTGCTCGAGAGTGACTCCTTCCCACTTTGGGTGGCCCCTCAGGCCATCAGGCCTAATGATCTGGGGTTNAACGCGTGACTGTAAGTTACGGAAATAAAAAGTCAAACGTCAGCATATGTGGGGTACAAGAGGTTCATCAAAGGCAAAACTTACAACTTACTCACATACTACACTTAAGCTCACATAGCACGACCAGCCGCAGTGACTACCCGAGAGTGACTGCTCGAGAGTGACTCCTTCCCACTTTGGACTGTGCCATGGACTGTGCCAGATGGGTGGCCCCTCAGGCCATCAGGCCTAATGATCTGGGGTTACCTTCGCATTCCTCAAGCTGCAAGCACTTAACCCTGTAGGCTGTGTCCGCCTCCTGCAGGCCGCTGGGCTAATTTGTGCCAATATCTATGTGGCAGGCACTGCCAGCTGGTGGTTGGTGGCATGCCACCACAGGACCCCCCGCCAGTGATGTGCCCACATCACGAAAAACCATGTTGGTGGCAGTCTGGGAAATTGACATGTTGGCCAGAGTGTCTCACTGGGGGCAGAGGGAAGGGTGCGACACCGTGGAGTCCTGGAGGGGCTGAGATGCTGGTGCTGCTGCTAGGCGGGGTCCAACTGGGCCGACCAGCATGTTGTTCACCATGATGTACACAGATTTGAGGCGATCAATAGTGACATGACGTGCTGCCCATGCATCTGGAGGGTAGCTATCTTCAGAGTGCGATTGAGGACTGGGTAGGGGCACTTGTTTAGCAGGTGAAGAGACCTGCGAGACCCCTAGCAGTGGACGAAGACTTTAGAGGCAGTCCAGAGGTCCTTGATAACAAACGGGTGGGGCTCACAGTGGCATGAGATGCTCACTGGCCGAAAGTCCTGGAAGTGCAGGATGTGGTCTGTAGCGAGTTCTGGAGCATCGGCGTCTGGGAGTCGGAGTGGGTGCCGAGAATCTCCGTAGGCAGGTGTGGTGTCTGTCTCTAAACCAGGTCCGCTGGGGAGGCACGGAGGTCATCCAGCCAGGCAGCTCTGATGCCTAGGAGTACTGTGGGCAGGACATCCACCCAAAGTTTGGTAGCATGGCAGGGAATAGCCGTATTGAGCTGGTGTTGCAACCTCTCCACCATGCCATTGGAAGCTTGATGATAGACTATGGTCCGAAGGTGGGATGTGCCTGCCAAGTTTACCAGGTCATTGAACAGAGACGACTCTAACTGCCAGCCCTGGTCCATGGTGATCCATAGTGGCATGCTAAAATGTGCCATACATGAGGCGTAGAATGTTCTTGCCACTGTGACTGCCTCAATATTCCCCACCAGCACTGCCTCTGGCCAGTGGGTGAAACGGTCGATAATGGTGAGGCAGTAGCAGAAGCCTTGTGATGAAGGCAAGGGCTCGACTAGGTCGATGTGCACATGGTCGAAACGAGTTGACAAGAGCAGGAATGGCCCCATCAGTAAGGAGACATTCTGGCAAATTTGTGCCTGTTGAAAAGGGAGACAGGCATGTGCCCAACGTCGGCAGTCCGACTTGATCGATAGCCATACAAAATGTTGCATGGCCAGATTTGCTGATGCATTGATACCAGGATGGGCAAGCTGTGGAACCATGTTGAAGGCTGCACAATGGAATGTGGAAATGATAAATGGCTTCATTGTTGGGGTGGAAACGTCGCAGTACACATCAAGTTGTGTATCTGGCAACTAGAATTTCATCAGCTGCAGACCAGTGTGCTTCAGCAGAAACAGTTGCAATTCTTTGTTGGCTGCCTGTGACTCTGCAAGAGCTTGGTAATCCAGTGTGGAAGTGATGGTTTTTGTGCGTAACAGAGTGTTGGCAATGGTGTTGGCAGACCCAGGGATGTGTCGGATATCTGTGATGAACTGGCTGATGAAGTCTAGGTGTCGGGCATGGTCCTGGGAACACTTGTTGGTGAAAGCAAAGACAAATGGTTTATGATCTGTGAAGATGGCGATGTGGCGGCCCTCGACCATGTGGCAAAAGTATTGGAGCCCCAATTCAATGGTGAGGAGTTCCCTCTCATAGGCATAGTACTTACGTTCGGCTAAGTTAACCTTCATTGAGAAAAATGCTAATGGTTGTCAAGCTGCCTGAACCTTCTACTATAGTACTGCCCCGACTGCAAAATCAAAGGTATTGGTCATAATGGCCAGTGGTGCCTCTGGAACAGAATGGGCCAGTAGGGCAGCAGGATCAGGACTAGCCTTGCAGTTCTCAAAGGTATTGTCACTCTCTGACATCCACAACTTTGGGGCTCTACCCTTGATGTCGCCCCTCAGAAGCTCAAGCAGGGGAGCCTGAATTTAAGGTATGAAACACTGGTAAAAATTCAGAATGCTGGTGAATTAACATAACTGCTTCGCCGATGCAGGCTTGGGGAAGTTGAGTATGACATCTACTTTATCCATTAGTGGCTGGGATCCATACACCGAAATGCAGTGTCCAAGAAATGTGATCTGTGACTCACAAAATATGTACTTGGCTGGATTGATGAGGAGTATGTAGGCTGCCAGACATGTAAAGAGCTTATCCATTAGTCGTTTGTGTTCTGTATAATCTCATGATGCCACTTATATGTTATCCAGATATGGCATGAAAAAATCGAGGTCCCGAAGGACCTCATCCATAAATATCTGGAATGTCTGGGCAGCATTCTGCAGACCAAAGGACATAATCTGGAATTCGTACAGCCAGGTAGGAGTTGTGATAGAAGTTTTGTAGATGTCCTGAGGAGTGACTGGGATTTGGCTATATGCATGGACCAGGTCAATATTGCAAAAAATGGTTTTGCCATGCAGGGTATGTGATAAATCCTGTATACGGAGTATTGGGTACTTGTTTGGTATGGTGAGGGCATTGAGCACCCTTTCTCGGGCACCATGTGGACAGGTGATACTCAGGGGCTGCTGGATGGTCATGCCGTGCCTAGTTTGAGCATCGTCTCGAACTCCCTCCTTGCGAAATGTAGCCAATCTGGGGCCAAGCAGCATCGCCTACCAAACACGGGCTGCCCGGCGATGGTGTTGATGTGGTGGAGCGTATAATGATGGACACATTGGGGGGCACCCAAGGGGCAGGTGAAGCTGGCGAATTTAAAGGAGCAAATTGGGGTACTTCACTGGTTGGGTGAATGTCCTGATGCACTGATGTCACCTGTTACATTAGTACCGGCCACAGTAAGCGATGTGGGAGAGTCCATCAGGTGCTGTTTCCGAACAACGACCAAGAGTCCATAGTGGTGAAGGAAGTCTGCACCCAGGATGGGTTTGGTGATATCAGCCAACACGAAGCACCAGACCAAGTCCCGCCTGAGTCCCACGTTCAGTGTCAAGGTGACTGAGCCATTCATTGCTATAGGTGAGTCATTAGCAGTAACCAGAGTGTAACTTAACTACGGGCACCTGTCTGGATAGCGAACCCGTGGATATGCAAATGTCTGCTCCAGTGTCGACTAAGAGCAGCACTTTAGTTCACCATTCCATTATGAAAAGGCAGTAACCATAGGGCTGAGAGGGGTCGCTGGCTGCCATTAATGTACCCCTGGGTCATTTCCCATGGAGTGCAGGGAGGGTTGTATGCACTTGTGTGCTTCTCCAAAGTGGCGGTGGTACCAGCAGGCCCTGGAAAATCCTTACTGTGAAAGTGTGGACAGCATTCCCTTACAGAGAATGGTCGCAGCGACTATGGTGCTGATCACCATGGGCTGTGAGTGCTGCGATCTCTTGATGGAGAGTTGTAGCCATTTCCCCAATCTTTGCAGTCATGAGCATTGCCATTCTGTCGGACATGGCCTCAAGGGAGGCTGTTTCTGCCACTTATGACTGCAGATTGATATCCACGATGGCATCAGCGAGGTCGGCCACGGAGTACAGGGAGATTTTGCCTTCGTGGCCAGGATTGTCTGCGTCGCTGATGGGATAAGGCCCAGCCACAAGGACCGGAGGAGGTCACCTGGGATTGTGGTTCCTGTTAAACTCCGAAGGTGTCGGCGGAACTGGGAGGCCCTACAGTCACCCATCTCCTCATGCTCCAGTAGCTGCTTCGTCTTCCGCTCCTGCGAGGCATTCAATTGTTTGATTAGCTCTGTTTTTAGTTGTTCATATTTGCCCAAGGGCAAGGGGGGGGGGAGGACGTGAGGATATCGCGGACCTCGGTGGTGAACTTGCAGTGAAGGTTGCCCACCACATAATGGAACTTTGTCTCGTCTAATGTGATCCCTGCGATGCCAAACTGGTTCTCCACCTGCACAAACCACATTTCTGGGTCGGCTGCCCAGAATGGTGAGACGCGGACCAACACGCTGTCGACCGAGACGGTGGACGAAGGCCGGTGTGACATGGCCGACTCGCCCCTGCTGAACTATGATGGTGTTAGACACGATACTACGTGAAGATCCGATGCCGGTGCACAGAGTGGCACCGAATGTCCTTGCACGAGCTACTCGTTCGCGTGCTGCTGCGAGGTGTGGTGCAGAATGTCCTCGGGCGCACTACTCGTTCGAGAGCCGCTGCCTGACGCGGGTGCGCGGGATGACGCGATGTCTCGACAGTTTCCCGAAGGCGCCCCACTTCCGCGCTCCTGAGCATGGCGACGCGCACAGGACTCCACGAACCGAACTTGCTTACTCACGTCGGGGCCACCACTGTAGTCCTGCAGGTCTGCTGAGAGAAGGGGGACTACTAAAAGGCGTGACGGCAGGTTACGGAAATAAAAAGACGAACGCCAACATGTGCGGAGTACGAGCGGTTTATTCAAGGCAAAGGTTACAACTCTCTCACATAGTACACTCAAGCTCGCATAGCACGACGAGAGGCGTTGACTTCCCTAGAGTGACTAGTCGAGTCACTCATTCCTTTTCTCTCTGGACTGTGCCGGCCAGGAAGCCCCTTCGGGCTGCTCGTCCAAATGTTACCGGTAGACGTCTGTGCATGCGAGTTCCCTCATACTCCTTAGGCTGCGACTCGGCACGGACCGGTCTGTAGTTGGGCGGCAAGACAACGGCCCGGCAGTACACGCGCGGACATAAAAACATTCGCTATATTGTCTTGAGTAACAGCAAATGCAAAACCGGACATGGAAACTTTTCCTGGCGACAACAGAGAGCAGTGCTCTCGTGACAGTGTGTGCTGGATGATTAATTTACTCTCTGCGTGTGCTGTTCGACAGAAGTCAATTGCTTTTCTGTTATCGAGTGCAAATTTTCTGTTAAAATGTTTAATAGTATAGATTTATAATCACGTTAGATAAAAGCAGCAACGATGGAGGTGGAATATTATTTGTGTTTTGATCGGGTTTGATTCATCAACAGATTGTTTGTTCCTTTACCACATTTTCATCACGTGAAGACGAAATAAATTTATTACAAACTATTTCACATTTAAAATTGGTGGGGAGGGGGGATATAAATATATGATGTGAGGATTTACGGCGCGGCGTAAGAAATATCTCGACGGGAATGCATTATTAAAGACAATTTTACAAAGGTGGCAAATATTGAGGGGCTGGAGACAACATAATGTTAGGCCCACTTGAACACATTTTACAGCATAGCAGTTAAAAAAAAATGCAAATAATAACACACAAAGTGGTTCAGAGTTGTAATCTATCTAGCCAATGCCAAATGTAATCTTGTAGCATATCCATAGTTGTTGGCACGATCTGTCTGATAGTATAGGGTTCTCGAAATGTGCCTCGTATTACTCTCTTGACGAAATTATCAATCGCAATACAACCTTTAGTTTAAGGGCTGCGAATCAAATTGTGTTAAAGAATAATAAATGTAAAACAACTTTAATTATAATGATGTTGCATTATATGACACAAGAATGTTTAATATAATCACTGCTAGGCAAACACAAAAATAGAACTTAAAAAGGATAAAACTTTTTTTTTATTTGAAATTTTTTTATTTTAAAGAAAAGAGTGATGTACGAAGTTCAAGTTAAACTATAAATATTTTAAATTAACGTTCAAATCTTTGCCTGCAATAACTGCATTTAATTTAGCGCAAATATAGGCAAGCGAATCCCAACCAACATGGCAGCGAATCGTATAATACGGAACAATTAATTAATATTTTACTAAATTGTAAGGTAAAAATTATCTCCCATAAAATAAGCTGCTTTTTGTTCACTTAAATAAGTTATTATAACCACTGACGTTTTTCTGGTTGACCTATTGGCCGCCCTCTGTGGCGTAGTCGGTCGAGTATTGAGTACGAGTGGTTTCGGTTTCGAATCCCGGGTAGGGCAAGGATGTGATTTATGCTCGTCCGTGTGGGCCATCCTTTCATGGGAAACGTCACTTCCAATACAATAACTACTAGAACAAAATTGTCACGGAATTAAAAAAAAATTGCGCTGTAAATCTGGGAATATTTCCGCATTTTTTTTAGAAATACTTTTACAGTTTACAACCTTGTAAACTAGTAATCAAAAAAATACTTGCTTTTTCTTGTAATAAATGCAATAACGCCATCAAACAAATTTACTTATTACTATAACGATAGCGTTAGTTTTTAATATGCTTGTCTAGTAATTTGGCAGGCATAAAATTATAAACTGTTAATGTTTTAGTTTTTAATGCTTTTCTATTAGGATTACATATTTGCACATTCTTTGTTCCATAATCGAGAAGACATTTTCTCTTAATGAACATTGCGTTTGGAATAACATTTACTGGCATACATCATAGACAAAAGTTTATTACTGACTATTAAGTTAGTACAAACCATTGCATCATAAATGCTACAGAAATATTTTTACAGTGATTACACCGTGCAGTCGAAGACCGCATTATTTGGAAAAAACATTGTTAAAGTTTTGATTCAAAAAGTGTGAAGGAACCGCGAATAGACTACACAAATACAAAAACTATGTGCAATGCACTGAGCGTGCCGTGGCACTCGCCGAGAACATTATTGTGCTATTGTAGATCCATATTATTGTGCTTTTTTTTCTTTAAACATTCCCTTGTCTCTAGTCCTGCTCAAGATATGTACATAATTGGAAGCCACAGATAATTTCTAGAGTTTAATCTATTTGTGCTATCATATTTCTGTTTCGCCTCTTGTTAATTTAAGTATATTTCTTTCTTGCTCATTATGTTCACGCATGCGTACATTATGTTATACCTTATTAAGTTTAATAGAAGGCATTTAACCCTTATCTACGTCAGTTATATTAAGTCGAAATAAATAAATAAATAATTACGTCACACTGTAGTTCTTCTGTCGACTGTGGAACCCTCTGTTCCTGGAGTGCATTCAGCGTTTGATGAAGGGGGAGGGGGGTCAAGTGAGTGAACAGATTTGAGTGGCATTTAACAGCGTGGTCTTGAGAGCCGATGAGGGTGGCGATTGAGGTGAGTATGCAGCAGCCCTGGAATGAAAGTGCGGGGGAAACGGAAGATCGCCGAGAAAACCCGCCGACCAGCGGCATCGTCCGGAACGATTCCCACATGCGAAAGTCCTGTGACCGGGCCGGGGATTGAACCAGGTTCGCCTTGGTGGGAGGCGAGCTGGCTAACCGCTCAGCCGCCGCGGCCCGAGAGGAAGAGGGGGGAGGCGAGACGGTGTTTGCTCGATCTGGCGCTAATGAAGCAATAATAGCCGGGGCGGGATGCGAGTGACAGAAATCATCAGCGGCTAATGGGAGAATAGTTATTTTTAATGGCCTCCCAGTGTCGCCGAGGGCCAGGCGGTCGGCGTGGCAGGCTGTCGACAAAACAAATAATCAGACGGTTGTTAGCACTTAGGGGAAGGGGGGAGGGCAGGCCACAGGGGGCCAGAAATCACCGACGGTATTGACAAATGGTGATGACAGGTCAAGCAGATAGATGGGCGAAAGAATTTGGGTGGGGAGTGAGATTGGTCAGAGGGGGGGAGGGAGTGGGACGTGATGGCAAAACCATGGCGCAATATCGGCTGTCCGTCCAATCATCCGTTCATCACATCAGTTATTGGTCCAAGTCAAAATCTCGGACACAAAAGAACCTTCTGTCACGTGTAAAAAAAAGTGTGAAAATAATCTTGGGTAATAAAAAAAAAGTGTTGCAAACGCGCTGGGCTAACTGCGTTACCGATCTTCGATACACAATCCGGAATACAATACAATCATGTATTTTTTTTTAATAATATAATATTATTTAGTTTCATGATTAATATTTTCTACGTTTTACTTGAACGCTTCTTGAATTATATTAACCGCATGTTTCACTTTGCGGAAACAAGCTTTACCAGTTTGAGTTAAATCCTACAAAACGAACATCTGCTAACATTATTGATATAGCGAGGTGGTTTAAATTGCGTTCATAAAGTACGTTACATTACAAATTAAAATTTACGTAATTTTTAAAGTTATACTTTTTTTGGCGCGTTGAGGGAAAATGTTTAGTGTGCAACAGAAGTTACGCACGCAGAGTGTAACGAAATTCGACGTAGAACGTGGTAGGGGTATGACCCAACGCGCATGCGCGTATCGTTTAGCTATATACAAACGTAAGGTACACAACATAGTACGTGGTTATATTTAAAACCGACAGAAAAACACTTCATGTAATAAGTAAATTGAAAAACCTTTCATTTATATTAGTAATTAATTGTGAATATATATATATATATATATAATTAATTTTACTTACATTGCGCCGTGAAAAATTTGTTAGTGACAAAAATTGTATAACAAAATTTTGAAAGTATTTTCAAGTATTTAAGGTTAATTTTTTGTAAGCATTATTTTATTAAGTTATACTTCTTTTGGCGCGTTGAGGGTAATTGAATTATGTTCTTTAATAAAACCTTTAATTGTAGTTAATGTCTTTATCCTGTCATTTTATCGTTTTCCTACTTACATTAATTATTTTCATAAGTAATAAAATNAATTGTAGTTAATGTCTTTATCCTGTCATTTTATCGTTTTCCTACTTACATTAATTATTTTCATAAGTAATAAAATGTTATTTTAGTCACGCGAAAGAAGTATAACTTCTAACGCGCGTACATAAGTACTCGCACCCATTTTTACATTACGCCTTTAAATAAGAAGTGTTTCTCATTAAGTACAGCTAGTGATTCAAATTTTCTTCTTATTTTTTTTGTACANCTACGCCTTTAAATAAGAAGTGTTTCTCATTAAGTACAGCTAGTGATTCAAATTTTCTTCTTATTTTTTTTGTACATCGTTCACCAGACATATTTTTAAATAATTACTGCCGCATTCATTGTTCTTATTCGCAGTTTGCACACAGATAAACCATTTTTGTAGTAACGGGACATTCCGGACACATGCATTGGTGGAAATTCGTTAAAGTAGGTTCCCCAACCATCTATAGACATCTAGACGTCTTGTAGCGTCTCGTTCTCTGGCCTGGCTACAGCAGTGACGCATATAGCACTGAGAGTGCGTCATTGTTTGTAACAGTGGCGTTGCGATAGGCTGATCTTGGTTTGTTAATGTGGAGATTAAGTTGCTTAATGCAATACCGAATTGCGCAACTACGTATATGGAATATGTCGTACGTGTGCGTCATGGCGAATGTTCATGCCAAAGACGCAATAGAATTGTCATATGCAGTCACTTGAAGTAACTTTGTAATGGAGGAACTACAAATCGTAACGTTATATTGATCTTCATAAAAAAAAATTTGGAACCGTGAATTATGCATTAAGGCGAGGTCGTAATGAACTTCTTGCTCTCTTACTCGAAAAATTTTAAAGACTTTTCTTCTTGCAGCACTCAACTGACACCACACTAGTTCATCCCCCCTCGTTTTCTTCTAGAAAAATCTTTAATTTTTCCATCAGTTGTGGGGGAGGGGGGGGGCCTTTCTTCCTTTGTTCAATGCGATTTTTGTAGCACAAATTTAACTATTCACTACCGTATTTATTACACAACTGCAGTCAAGTGAACAACGAATAGTCGCAGCGTCGTAACGTTGCGTCTGAACGTGACGTAGACGCAGTCTTAGCTCGTCGCGCCTTAACACTAAGGTGCCTTCATAGCACAAGGTGCCTAGAAAGTAGACAGAAGGATCTGGCTAACACGAAGTCAGAGGAAAACCTGTTTCAATTTAAATCGATCATGTATTCTAAATTCATTGGGAAATATAACGCGTGACGGTAGAAGTACGAAAACTGCTGTTTAACAGCAAGATAGGATTTAATAGTTATTTAATTATTCGGGTACACAAGCTTCTCTAGTGCTGCCTGAATGCGCTTAACTAACCTTTAGACTTTAGCCCGCTCCCCTCGCCCAGAATCTATACTTTAGCCACTCCTCTTCCCCCCGCCCTCACATGCGACCCCTCTTCCTTGCCCAAGGGGAAAGTTATCGTCAAACTATTTTCTTAATGGAATTCCTCTCCCGCGAATCCTGATTAAATTTAATTAATTTCATCAACACACAAAACGGGGCCAGGTCTTCGGCGTCGTCAACCGTCGACTCGTCCGAACTTCCCTCCACACGCGATCTTTTTAATTTCGCTTGTTTCAGGAGAGTTGGGGGTCGCTGTCGTGGTGTTTGGAATTGGGAGGGGGGGCGGTTAGGGGAAAGTATTCACGCCCAACCTGGGTAATTAACACCAGCTTCCACAAACCCCATGGAGTTAGGAACAGGAGGAGGCGGCTTGCTGAGACGTAGCTGAAGCGACATTTGTGTCGTTCTCCGCGTTGGGACGCCCAAAACGCTGACGATATAGTTGCCTTTTATAGACTTCTTTCCGAGGGAAAGAAAGGTTTATCATATCGCTTTCCTTTCTGTATGTCTGTGAGTGCTTGTGTCCCCCTCCTCACCACCCTTCAACCAAATTTCACCTAACACGGTACACATATACGTATTNGTCTGTGAGTGCTTGTGTCCCCCTCCTCACCACCCTTCAACCAAATTTCACCTAACACGGTACACATATACGTATTACTAAGTAAGGACACCTGACTTTTATAGTTTTCCACCACGCCAGAAACTTGCTTTCAAAATTGCGGCCATTTAAAAATTTACGACGATATGTCATATCTCGGAAACCATTCAACCTATTTTAACCGAATTTTGTATGCTCACAGTGCAAGTTGTAAGAATTAAAATAAAATATGAATATTTTTGTTGGTCAGCCGTTTTGGAAAATAACGCTACATGAAAAAATAAAGCTTTTACGTTACATTTCGAAAACGGCTCAACCTATTTTCGCCAAATTTGGCACGCCAGTAAAACTCTGATTGGCCAGGTAAATGCCAGTAATTGAACGTAGTTAGACACTAGTTTTCAGAATGGCAACAATACAAATATTTTAGGTTTATCTGGTTTTATTACCATACCGTTTGGCCAATTTAAACCACATTTTGTACGCTGACAGTATTTACTACAAGCATCATCTAAGCCAAAAACAAAACTTTTGTCTGCCATTTTGCAAGATTTATCTACATAAATTAATTAAATTTTGTGTGTAATTTCTCGGGAAACAATTGATAGATTCCTACCAAATTCGGCAATCAAGTAGTACTCCCACAGTTGATATGTATAAATATTTTTCAAGTTTGTCAGACACTTATTTTCAAAATGGTGGCAATCTAGATATTTTAACATAGTATGCTATATCTTCGAAAACATTGAATAAATTCCAACTTATCACTGTATTCTGGCAGTATATTTAACAACCATCAAATTTGACTACACGGGACCTCTTTTGTTCTTTATTTTGTAAGATAGTGCCCGATGAATAAATAGTACACGAATAAATGCAATTTTTGTCATATCTCGGGAAACAATTTTCTGATTCCTACAAAATATGGCAAACGAGTAGTACTGTATTAGGTTATGTTAACTGATATGTTTCAGGTATGTCAGACAATTGTTTTAAAATGGCGGCCATATATATATTTTAGTTTTGTTTGGTATATCGTTGAAACCACGTAATGAATTCCAACGAAACTTTGTATGATCGCAGTATACAAAGCAAAAATCAAATGTGTACATACAAAATCTATTTTGTCAACCATTTTGTAAAATAGGATCACTTGTCAAATCGAAATTGTGTGATCTCCAAAAAAAAACCAATTTATACCGAATTTGGCAAACAATTATCAATATGGCAGACTATGTAAACTTTTAAATTTTGANAAAAAAAAAACCAATTTATACCGAATTTGGCAAACAATTATCAATATGGCAGACTATGTAAACTTTTAAATTTTGAGTGGGTCAGTCATACATATTTTTAAAATGGCGGCCATATAACCTTTTTTATTCGTATTTTTTATCTACGAAACTGCAAAACATATTTCAACTTAACTTTGTATGCTGACAGTATCAATTGTATCCACCAAAGATTTCTCTGGAAAGCCCCATTTATCAGCCATTAAGTAAGATAGCCCCAAATTAAATAATATTGTTTTTAAGCCGTATCTCTGGCAACAATCAGCCGATTTATTTCGAATTTGGCGAAGAAGTCTTACTGTAGTAGGTTATATTAATTTAGGTGTTTGAAGTATGCAAGTCTCTTATTTTCTGAATGGTGCGTATACAAATATTGTAGCTTGGTGTACTGCATCTACGAAACTATTTAACATATTTAAATTTAAGTTTGTATATTTTATCTATGACAATAATCGAATGTGTTAATATATTAACATTTTACCCTCCATTTAAGAGGATAGTCACGTGATCAATGCAGGTTTTATTACGTATATCGAGGACCAATCAACCGATATGCATACAAAGTGCCTCCTTTGCCGGATTTTTTTCGCGCAATTAGTGTCAGGTGTGTAACGGAACATTTTGTCGTATTTGAGGAATAATTTAACTAATTACATAAAATCTTGCNGCAATTAGTGTCAGGTGTGTAACGGAACATTTTGTCGTATTTGAGGAATAATTTAACTAATTACATAAAATCTTGCCCACCTACAGAAGGCCATGTATAGTTACATGATTCAAATGGGGCCAGGTAATGGTTTTAAAAATGGTTGCCATATAAATATTTTCTTATGTTTGGCACATATATTTAACAATTTCAATCAAACTTTTAGGATGACCTTATCTATTACAAAATTGTCTAAAGTGTCTCTTTTTAAGCAATTTTGCAAGAAATCCTTATTTAAGAAAATACATTTTTTTTTATGTCATATCTCTCAGAGACCAATCCACCGATTTCTGTCAGATTTGCACACAAGTAACGTTATGATAGGCAATGTAAACTTATGTGTTTTAGTGGCTCAGATACTTATTTTGAAAACGATGGCGGAGTAAAGATTTCAGGTTAGTTAACCATATCATTCAAAACATTAGACTGATTACATACGAAGTTGATGCTCCTAATTCTACCTCCGTGATGCAGTTCATTGTAAACTATTTTAATTTTACGAGTTTTTCTGAATTCGAATCCTGGGTAGGTCGCTCTTGTATTTTAATTTTTTTTTTGTACTGTTTCACATGTTTCTGGTTTCATCTATAATGATATTGCTGTCAATGAAACGTCAATGCCTACCTACCATATTAATTTTCAAGAACTTTACTAAAATTTAGTTGCACCCATGTAGAGGAAAGTAGGCTCATCAGTTATCAGTAACTTCTTGTTTATGTATCAAATATACCTTAATTATGGCCGTTTAAATATGAATAAAGACCTGCCACAACTGAAATGTTAAGCCAAGCATCAATACGCTCTAAAAGTAATAGCCATGTTTAAATATTGTTATTCAGTTCTTCAAAGTTTCTGGACGTCACAACATGGCAATGGTGATGAAACTGGCTTCTCTGTTTCCAGCTACACGACTGCAAGCAAGGCCGCCCCTTGACGGACCCGCACCCCGGAAAGTTATTTGTCTCTTCGCAACCGCGCAGTTTATTAACACTGCATGTCATTTACGGTAATTTCGGCTTTTTCAAAAGCCCTGTGTATTATATAGTTCTATACTTCCTTCTTAATTTTCCGATTATTTTAAATCGAACTTGTCGCGTGCCTGACGACTGGCTATATTCGTAGTTCATGTGAAAAGGAGACGCATTAAAAAACGTACAGATGTAACTAATATGCCTTTTCTTATTCTCGTGAGCGTAAAATCAACAAAATCCAGAAGAAGCCATTGAATTTTGACAAATTAAAACATTAAATAATTAATGCGACGTTAGGAGACGGATCTGTTTTTCCCATGTCTTTAAAAGTTCCACTGGGAAGATGTTTAAAAGTTCCACTGTGGGCACGACATTTCGCGTGTCTGTTAAATTTAATGCAGTTATGTACAAGAAAAAGTTTTCTAAAGTTTTTAATANGTGGGCACGACATTTCGCGTGTCTGTTAAATTTAATGCAGTTATGTACAAGAAAAAGTTTTCTAAAGTTTTTAATAAACCTCTTCCTAGTTCTGTAAGTGAATCAAGCTATGGTGGATTACACAAACAACGAACAATTAACGGCAAACATCATAACTTGGTAAAACTTTTGCTAGTTCTTGAAAGTATAAAAAGCCGAAGTGACCAGAGATGGGATTCAACTAGAAGACTCACGTTAAACATGTTTATGAGGAAGTTTTAAAAACAGATTAGTTTACTATTTAAAAAAATGCTGTTTAAAAACTTCTAAAAACATTATTTTTTCCAAAAAAAAAAATACGCATTTTTCTTTACGANTTTAAAAAAATGCTGTTTAAAAACTTCTAAAAACATTATTTTTTCCAAAAAAAAAAATACGCATTTTTCTTTACGATGTACCTAACGTCAGATTCAATCTTAAATTTATTCTCTTTCAGCAAACAACTATACATCTTAAGCCGTGAAACCCTGGTCGTTATTCTCACCCTGATTCAACTGATGGTGACACTAAATTTTCTTNTCTATACATCTTAAGCCGTGAAACCCTGGTCGTTATTCTCACCCTGATTCAACTGATGGTGACACTAAATTTTCTTATCACTTGTCAGGACAAAACAGTGCTTGCATTGTTCTGATTGTTCTGGATGGTGTCCACATTCAGCTACTTTAAACACAGACGTCAGTGGAAGAAAACTTAATCTTGGACGTTTCAGAACAACTAAGAACAGAAGATTGTTTTATAGTTGATGAATGCTGAGTAGATCTACCCCGTGTAGCGAAGTGCAGCGAACAACGTATGTCTCAGTGTCCAAAATACAAACATCTTGGTTATTGTTAAGCTGTTGTGAAATATACACACTACTTATAGAAAAATGGTACATTCGAGTAAGAGCTCGGAAAACTTTCTGTGAAAGCACAGTGAAAATATAATAAGGGTAGTTTTAATTTTTTTGGCTGAAACAAGTCTGTTAATGGAAAATGAAGACCAGCTTTANGTGAAAATATAATAAGGGTAGTTTTAATTTTTTTGGCTGAAACAAGTCTGTTAATGGAAAATGAAGACCAGCTTTATGAGATTTATTGCAATACTTCCTAACATGCCAGTGAAACTAGCAGACAAGAATCCATTATGTGCAATTAAACCTCCCGGAAATAATATCAGCGTATTTGTGATCAAAGGGAAATAATCTTTTCTAAACATAAAACGCTGGCATTATACAATATATCTGTACAGTCCTGTTTTTTTTTCACTAATAACACTGGCATTTAAGATGTAAGTGCCATGTGTATGTGAATTAAATAAATATAATATTCAAACACTTAAGTGATTCGTGAAATATTGATAAGGATACAAGTTTTGAGAAATGATACCTTTTCAATTGAAAGACTATATTCAAAACCGAATATTACTCTCAAAAGTATTCAAAAATAATAACTCATAAATGTGATACCATCTGCTATATAAGGTTTGTTTTTGAGCAAGACTGTTTGTTGGAATGCCATAAAAAAAAATGCCAGTTTATTTTCTACCAAGTGCATCCAGAAAGAAAGTAGGAAAAGGAAAAGCTGGGAGGGGTGAAAGAGTAATTCAATTACGGACACGATCCTGCCTCCCCTCCCACACCACTTTAAACACCCTTCCATGATTTCATTTCTGGCCGGGACTGCGTCGCCTCTCTCCGCCCCCAAACCCAGCCGGCCCCGACAATAATAACACGACAATAAGGGCGAGTCGTGGACAGAAGTGGGGTACCCGGTGTCACANGTCTGTGAGTGCTTGTGTCCCCCTCCTCACCACCCTTCAACCAAATTTCACCTAACACGGTACACATATACGTATTGCTAAGTAAGGACACCTGACTTTTATAGTTTTCCACCACGCCAGAAATTTGCTTTCAAAATTGCGGCCATTTAAAAATTTACGACGATATGTCATATCTCGGAAACCATTCAACCTATTTTAACCGAATTTTGTATGCTTACAGTGCAAGTTGTAAGAATTAAAATAAAATATGAATATTTTTGTTGGTCAGCCGTTTTGGAAAATAACGCTACATGAAAAAATAAAGCTTTTACGTTACATTTCGAAAACGGCTCAACCTATTTTCGCCAAATTTGGCACGCCAGTAAAACTCTGATTGGCCAGGTAAATGCCAGTAATTGAACGTAGTTAGACACTAGTTTTCAGAATGGCAACAATACAAATATTTTAGGTTTATCTGGTTTTATTACCATACCGTTTGGCCAATTTAAACCACATTTTGTACGCTGACAGTATTTACTACAAGCATCATCTAAGCCAAAAACAAAACTTTTGTCTGCCATTTTGCAAGATTTATCTACATAAATTAATTAAATTTTGTGTGTAATTTCTCGGGAAACAATTGATAAATTCCTACCAAATTCGGCAATCAAGTAGTACTGCCACAGTTGATATGTATAAATATGTTTCAAGTTTGTCAGACACTTATTTTCAAAATGGTGGCAATCTAGATATTTTAACATAGTATGCTATATCTTCGAAAACATTAAATAAATTCCAACTTAACACTGTATTCTGGCAGTATATTTAACAACCATCAAATTTGACTACACGGGGCCTCTTTTGTTCTTTATTTTGTAAGATAGTGCCCGATGAATAAATAGTACACGAATAAATGCAATTTTTGTCATATCTCGGGAAACAATTTTCTGATTCCTACCAAATATGGCAAATGCGTAGTACTGTATTAGGTTATGTTAACTGATATGTTTCAGGTATGTCAGACAATTGTTTTAAAATGGCGGCCATATATATATTTTAGTTTTGTTTGGTATATCGTTGAAACCACGTAATGAATTCCAACGAAACTTTGTATGATCGCAGTATACAAAGCAAAAATCAAATGTGTACATACAAAATCTATTTTGTCAACCATTTTGTAAAATAGGATCACTTGTCAAATCGAAATTATGTGATCTCCAAAAAAAAAAACCAATTTATACCGAATTTGGCAAACAATTATCAATATGGCAGACTATGTAAACTTTTAAATTTTGAGTGGGTCAGTCATACATATTTTTAAAATGGCGGCCATATAACCTTTTTTATTCGTATTTTTTATCTACGAAACTGCAAAACATATTTCAACTTAACTTTGTATGCTGACAGTATCAATTGTATCCACCAAAGATTTCTCTGGAAAGCCCCATTTATCAGCCATTAAGTAAGATAGCCCCAAATTAAATAATATTTTTTTTAAGCCGTATCTCTGGCAACAATCAGCCGATTTATTTCGAATTTGGCGAAGAAGTCTTACTGTAGTAGGTTATATTAATTTAGGTGTTTGAAGTATGCAAGTCTCTTATTTTCTGAATGGTGCGTATACAAATATTGTAGCTTGGTGTACTGCATCTACGAAACTATTTAACATATTTAAATTTAAGTTTGTATATTTTATCTAAGACAATAATCGAATGTGTTAATATATTAACATTTTACCCTCCATTTAAGAGGATAGTCACGTGATCAATGCAGGTTTTATTACATATATCGAGGACCAATCAACCGATATGCATACAAAGTGCCTCCTTTGCCGGATTTTTTTCGCGCAATTAGTGTCAGGTGTGTAACGGAACATTTTGTCGTATTTGAGGAATAATTTAACTAATTACATAAAATCTTGCTCACCTACAGAAGGCCATGTATAGTTACACGATTCAAATGGGGCCAGGTAATGGTTTTAAAAATGGTTGCCATATAAATATTTTCTTATGTTTGGCACATATATTTAACAATTTCAATCAAACTTTTAGGATGACCCNTTTGGCACATATATTTAACAATTTCAATCAAACTTTTAGGATGACCCTATCTATTACAAAATTGTCTAAAGTGTCTCTTTTTAAGCAATTTTGCAAGAAATCCTTATTTAAGAAAATACATTTTTTTTTATGCCATATCTCTCAGAGACCAATCCACCGATTTCTGTCAGATTTTGCACACAAGTAACGTTATGATAGGCAATGTAAACTTATGTGTTTTAGTGGCTCAGATACTTATTTTGAAAACGATGGCGGAGTAAAGATTTCAGGTTAGTTAACCATATCATTCAAAACATTAGACTGATTACATACGAAGTTGATGCTCCTAATTCTACCTCCGTGATGCAGTTCATTGTAAGCTATTTAAATTTTACGAGTTTTTCTGAATTCGAATCCTGGGTAGGTCACTCTTGTATTTTAATTTTTTTTTGTACTGTTTCACATGTTTCTGGTTTCATCTATAATGATATTGCTGTCAATGAAACGTCAATGCCTACCTACCATATAAATTTTCAAGAACTTTACTAAAATTTAGTTGCACCCATGTAGAGGAAAGTAGCCTCATCAGTTATCAGTAACTTCTTGTTTATGTATCAAATATACCTTAATTATGGCCGTTTAAATATGAATAAAGACCTGCCACAACTCAAATGTTAAGCCAAGCATCAATACGCTCTAAAAGTAATAGCCATGTTTAAATATTGTAATTCAGTTCTTCAAAGTTTCTGGAGGTCACAACATGGCGATGGGGATGAAACTGGCTTCTCTGTTTCCAGCTACACGACTGCAAGCAAGGCCGCCCCTTGACGGACCCGCACCCCGGAAAGTTATTTGTCTCTTCGCAACCGCGCAGTTTATTAACACTGCATGTCATTTACGGTAATTTCGGCTTTTTCAAAAGCCCTGTGTATTATATAGTTCTATACTTCCTTCTTAATTTTCCGATTATTTTAAATCGAACTTGTCGCGTGCCTGACGACTGGCTATATTCGTAGTTCATGTGAAAAGGAGACGCATTAAAAAACGTACAGATGTAACTAATATGCCTTTTCTTATTCTCGTGAGCGTAAAACCAACAAAATCCAGAAGAAGCCATTGAATTTTGACAAATTAAAACATTAAATAATTAATGCGACGTTAGGAGACGGATCTGTTTTTCCCATGTCTTTAAAAGTTCCACTGGGAACATGTTTAAAAGTTCCACTTTGGGCACGACATTTCGCGTGTCTGTTAAATTTAATGCAGTTATGTACAAGAAAAAGTTTTCTAAAGTTTTTAATAAACCTCTTCCTAGTTCTGTAAGTGAATCAAGCTATGGTGGATTACACAAACAACGAACAATTAACGGCAAACATCATAACTTGGTAAAACTTTTGCTAGTTCTTGAAAGTATAAAAAGCCGAAGTGACCAGAGATGGGATTCAACTAGAAGACTCACGTTAAACATGTTTATGAGGAAGTTTTAAAAACAGATTAGTTTACTATTTAAAAAAATGCTGTTTAAAAACTTCTAAAAACATTATTTTTTCCAAAAAAAAAAATACGCATTTTTCTTTACGAAGTACCTAACGTCAGATTCAATCTTAAATTTATTATCTTTCAGCAAACATCTATACATCTTAAGCCGTGAAACCCTGGTCGTTATTCTCACCCTGATTCAACTGATGGTGACACTAAATTTTCTTATCACTTGTCAGGACAAAACAGTGCTTGCATTGTTCTGATTGTTCTGGATGGTGTCCACATTCAGCTACTTTAAACCCAGACGTCAGTGGAAGAAAACTTAATCTTGGACGTTTCAGAACAACTAAGAACAGAAGATTGTTTTATAGTTGATGAATGCTGAGTAGATCTACCCCGTGTAGCGAAGTGCAGCGAACAACGTATGTCTCAGTGTCCAAAATACAAACATCTTGGTTATTGTTAAGCTGTTGTGAAATATACACACTACTTATAGAAAAATGGTACATTCGAGTAAGAGCTCGGAAAACTTTCTGTGAAAGCACAGTGAAAATATAATAAGGGTAGTTTTAATTTTTTTGGCTGAAACAAGTCTGTTAATGGAAAATGAAGACCAGCTTTACGAGATTTATTGCAATACTTCCTAACATGCCAGTGAAACTAGCAGACAAGAATCCATTATGTGCAATTAAACCTCCCGGAAATAATATCAGCGTATTTGTGATCAAAAGGAAATAATCTTTTCTAAACATAAAACGCTGGCATTATACAATATATCTGTACAGTCCTGTTTTTTTTTTCACTAATAACACTGGCATTTAAGATGTAAGTGCCATGTGTATGTGAATTAAATAAATATAATATTCAAACACTTAAGTGATTCGTGAAATATTGATAAGGATACAAGTTTTGAGAAATGATACCTTTTCAATTGAAAGAATATATTCAAAACCGAATATTACTCTCAAAAGTATTCAAAAATAATAACTCATAAATGTGATACCATCTGCTATATAAGGTTTGTTTTTGAGCAAGACTGTTTGTTGGAATGCCATAAAAAAAAATGCCAGTTTATTTTCTACCAAGTGCATCCAGAAAGAAAGTAGGAAAAGGAGAAGCTGGGAGGGGTGAAAGAGTAATTCAATTACGGACACGATCCTGCCTCCCCTCCCACACCACTTTAAACACCCTTCCATGATTTCATTTCTGGCCGGGACTGCGTCGCCTCTCTCCGCACCCAAACCCAGCCGGCCCCGACAATAATAACACGACAATAAGGGCGAGTCGTGGACAGAAGTGGGGCTACCCGGTGTCACATATTCCATCCCTCCCCACCCCCTCTGTGAACCCATGTTGCCCGGATACATGCTCTTTCTCTCCGGGCGAACTTGAAAAAACGAAGGGCCCCAGGGCTGGTGGAGGGGACAGAGAGGGAAACGAAGAAAACTTCTTCGCACGTTTTGTGAACACCGCAAAGGGGACCCCCGGAAGGATCAATGGCCAGACATCTGGCACTGCCCTCCGCCAGAACCAATAAAACTTGCCGGCCGTAGGCTGCAGGACCCTGCTAAGGCCATTTCTCCCCGGGACAGTTTTCAATCCCACCACTGGCGTCCCCCCACTCTCTTGCTTATCCTCTTATGTCTCTGTTGTCCTGCTTTTTACCTTCCCACACGTATACACTCTCCCCCAGTGCCTTCTTCTTCTCGCTCTTGTTTGCCGCAGTCATCTTCCATCCCTCGGTGCGAGCGTGTTGACTCGGAAGCACAGCTGGCGCCGAGCGCCACCTAGAATGCGCCTGTAATCGCGCACCCCCCTTCCTCCCCTCCACCCAACACCGGGCAAGGACTCGTTCTCACACGCCGTAAATACGCGAGACCTCTTCCCCGTCGGGTCGTTTCGTCCTATTACGTGACCCTCGCCTGGACGAATGCTGCGGGGCCTCGAGGGGTAGTTTCTCGTGGGAATCCGTCCCCAGGACACGCTAACCCGAATTTCTCGATGCCGAAGCTGAGGGCGGTTGTCGAATTTTCTAGAAAAACAACTCCTGTCGCCAAATGGTCGCGTAAGAAATCTCAAGACTCGTTTTCCTCGTTGGTTAGTTGGCTGAGTAAGAGATTGCAGTTATGACGGAACCGGCCACATGTGTATTTGCCGCGTGCGTGGCAGTATCTCTGAAGTCACTAGTCCCAAAGAAGCTAGCCTTGAAATTTAGCCCTCTCTAAATTGGCAGTAGCCCTAGTCACTATCTCTAAAGTTACTTTTCCTAAAATCACCAGCCCTGAAATTAATTGCCTTAAAGTAAATAAATACCCCTAGAACTGAATTCAGAAACGAACCGGCCGTAGTCCTAAAATCACTTGCCCTTAATTGCGCCAAAATTCTTCAAAGCTTCTGTATATGATTGAAAATCGAACGCAGAAGGTTAATGAAGGTCCTCATTGATATTCAACTGCTGGTTCTGCTGCTCAGAAGTATCTTCAAGGCTCGTTAAAGAAGAAAACTGTAAATCGCATNATTGATATTCAACTGCTGGTTCTGCTGCTCAGAAGTATCTTCAAGGCTCGTTAAAGAAGAAAACTGTAAATCGCATAGCACTTTAAAACTCAACAATTCTTAGCTACTCATATTAAAGACCACGCTGATCTACCTTTTGTATCGTTATTTCTAATTGCTCGCGTGCATCTCCATTCATATTAAACAGAGAGACGTGTAGTATATTTAAATAAACAGGATTATTACTGCACTTTGCCTGTCAACTCCTCCTCTCTTTATTAATCCCTACGTGAGTGCAGAAAAAATTTTGGTATTATTTTCGGCACACTTTCCCCCTACCTTCTCCTCGTACAAGATTTTTTTGCAAAATGCAGCAAATAAAATGTAGCATCACGACACTGCTAGTCCGACAATACAAAAGATATTCAGAAGTGCAGCTAGCAGAATATTAAAGATTTAATGACATAACTGTTTGAGCGCACAAACACGAAGATTATCGATTAATTTTTCCTTCTATCTCATAAAGCTTTAATGAAATTGGCTCGTTTTTATTATCTAGCAATATAGTACGTGCTTTTGGCTACGCACCCTAGGGGTTTACTTCTTTGCTCTCAAAATTTGGAGTGAGAAGCCACAATCATCTCTTGAAATACGTGTCTGTAATATGTGCGTGCATGAATAGCCACCTTAGAACCGAGCGATATAGAATTTTCAGCTCATCTGGCTGTGCATTTCCTTGACAAAGATGTACAATATTGTTTCATGACATTGTTGCAGCAAACATTTTCACATCCATGATGGAACATTTCTGAAGTATTTACTGTTGGTGTGTGAAATAGCGGATAGGCCACCATTTCAAAGTATAACGTAGAAGCAGGTTAAACTCAAAGCGTAGGCATTGTATAAAATGACTAGTCGTGAATGCAGATGGAATAAATATTAAATTAAACTATTATGAACGGCGTGGACAGTCAAATGCATAATATATGAAAAATGTTGAGCAACAAATAGGAACGTCAAGTTTGTCAAAAAAATAAGAGTGTCGCTACAAGGAGCATTGAAAACAGTAATTTTAAAAGATATGTATCTTGAAATAACGTGAATAGTAGAACCGTTATTTCTTTGTAATGTTATCACATATAATTTAATCTGGTACTATAAAAGAAGAAAAAATTACAATGTACAACACTGCATAATAAGGTAATGATAATTACAAATAACTTTTTTATGATTAAACTTCATTCGAATTTTTTTAGGGTCCAAATTGCTGTAATATTTTCGTTATATCAAGAGCTGTTTTTCTTGAATAAGATAAATGAAAGTTCTAGATGTATGTATTATTAGTTTAGAAGGCTAGAGCAAGGAAATATTATTTTAACGTATGGATACATATAATAAATTTCAAAGAATTTTTGGTATATATTTTTACGTGTTTACGTACAGTCATGTAATAAAATGAACGATAACACTAAAAATACAATGCAAAGGAACTACACCGTTTGTAGCGGGATTAAGACAGTACCGTGTTGTGTTCCAGAGCTGCCTGTANAAATACAATGCAAAGGAACTACACCGTTTGTAGCGGGATTAAGACAGTACCGTGTTGTGTTCCAGAGCTGCCTGTAGAACCGTTTTCTAAGCTAATTGTAACACAGTGCTGTTAACACGATAAGAGACAGAGATTTAGTGGCGCTGAATTAGNGAACCGTTTTCTAAGCTAATTGTAACACAGTGCTGTTAACACGATAAGAGACAGAGATTTAGTGGCGCTGAATTAGGCAGAACTCAATGCAGTAGGTAGTGTGCTTGCTCACGTGCATTTTGTGTGCAATAGACCGCAATGGCTGAAAAACGCATAACCTATATACGATGGTAGGCTAGGGAGAATCCTCGTGCATATTTAAGCCCCACATGTTCCACAGAGCGTTATTTTCAGGGTCTAGCCGAAGTTTTGACAGGGTGGAAAGTGTGTTGATCCTTCATCAGCCGACGTGCAAGGAGCAAAGCGACACGGTATGATCGTTATTTGCGGCTAGCTGCCAGACGATGAAGTTGGAGCCCAACAGATGACATTACTAAGCACATGAGAGCAGTTAAAAAACATCAATTACTTCAAAGGATACTGTTAATCGACGCTTGAGTCAGATGAAACAGTAGGTCTAAGAGGCCGACGAGACGCAGCTCATTGATCAGTGCCCACCAAACTGCCGTTTAGTGTTTTGCAGCTGCATAGAACATCAAGAGTGGACCGTGTGACAGTAGCGATGTGTCTTCTTTATGTAAGAGTCCATATTCAGATGAAAAAAAATTATTTTGTAACCTATAACAGATGGATTAATGATCACTACAAACTCAGTTTGTCTTAGTCACAAAGAAAAATTCTTACAGCCAGGTTGTTCTCATGAAGGTAAGANATGATCACTACAAACTCAGTTTGTCTTAGTCACAAAGAAAAATTCTTACAGCCAGGTTGTTCTCATGAAGGTAAGACATTTTCTAACTGGATGTGTTAGTTTCTGTTACGTTTCATTTCGGGACAAAAATAATTAAAACTTTAGCCGAGATTTTTTATTATCTGTGTGCTTTGAATAACTAAGTGAACGACCGTTAGCTTCTCAAATAGTTTTGCTACCTAAGGCCTAGTTATCACGACAGTGCAATNATGATCACTACAAACTCAGTTTGTCTTAGTCACAAAGAAAAATTCTTACAGCCAGGTTGTTCTCATGAAGGTAAGAAATTTTCTAACTGGATGTGTTAGTTTCTGTTACGTTTCATTTCGGGACAAAAATAATTAAAACTTTAGCCGAGATTTTTTATTATCTGTGTGCTTAGAATAACTAAGTGAACGACCGTTAGCTTCTCAAATAGTTTTGCTACCTAAGGCCTAGTTATCACGACAGTGCAATNAGAATAACTAAGTGAACGACCGTTAGCTTCTCAAATAGTTTTGCTACCTAAGGCCTAGTTATCACGACAGTGCAATGGAGAAAAATCTAAGTATCCAGAAAATAAAGAAAAAAAACGGTATTCATTACACCAATTGTGTACAGACTTATTCAAGGCCAGAGATTAGTCCTGTAGACATCCACCCATTATTATTTATCTGCAGCTTCATTTAACACTTTAATACTCTGTGTTACAATAGAATTCAAGGTAATATTTTTTTTAATATTTAAAGTAATATATTGCTAAAGTAAAGTAATTTTTAAACATAAACATAGTTTACTTTAAGGTATTTTAAATTGTCATTTGCTCCATTTTCTTAGAGATAAGACACAAATATGTGTGTGTATATATTTGTACGTACACAGTATTCACACACGTAGTAAGGGGAATAAGTTCGTGGACTGGTGCCTCGAGTGTAGGCAGGCAAACACCGCAGCGTCCACTGATAGAGATGCACACTGTCGCTCAAAACAGTCTCCGTTGACCACTGTGCACGTTTGTCGACGTCGGTATAACTGTTGGCAGGCAGACACTGTACAGTTTCTCCTGTGGCAGTGATTATCTCCTCGACTGCATGAACTCTACTCTACGTAGCTGTGCTTTCAAGAGGGGGAAATAGAAAGAAATCACATGGTGCGATATCAGGCGAGCATGGAGGGTGTGGTAACGGTGACCTGGTACCTTGCCAGTTCCTCTCGGAAAAGCCTTGAGCGGCGTGAAGGGACGTTGCCGTGTAGAAAAAAAAACAGCTCTTCCTACGCCACAGCTCAGGACGCTTACGACGAATTGCATTGCTTAGGCGGCGGAAGATCCTCACGTAACAGGTCTTGTTTACAGCTGCTTATGGTTGGATGAATTCCACGCGGACAATTCCCGGTGAGTCAAGGAACAGTTCAAGCACCTCCATGACTTTTTGACCTGTCTCGTCACGGTTATTTCTGTCGTTGCGGTAGCGGTGACTTCCTGTTGCACGAATGTAGCTTCAGTTGCGGATCGTGAAGAAAACACCGTGATTCGTCTCCTATTATGATCCTGTTGAGGAACGCCTCATCGTCGTCGGCACTACTGATCAGGTCACCGCTAGTGGTCATGCGATTACTGCGTTGGTCTTGCGTCAGGGTGCGAACCACACTCTGCTGTGCAACACACGGAATGCTCAGGTCATCAGACCAAATTTTGTGGCACGTTTCATGATTGATTCTTATTGCTGCTGCGAGATCGTCTACCCGTTTGAATGCGGTTGGCACGCATCAACTTTGCAACTTCGATCTTGCAATCAGTTCACCTCGCTCGTGGCTGACCACTGCGCTCATCATCCTCTTACGAAACGGTCTCTCCCGTGCGCAAAGTGTTCGTGACAATTAAGACAGCACTGCGGCCCATGGCGTTATCGCTCTGCTCGTGTTTCATCGGGCATGCACCATTGCAGAACTGTGCCACCAAGGAAAACACAGAGGATGGTTAAGATGCATACCGGGTCCATACCGGTCATTACATTGCAATGGGAGTAAAAGAGTAGTGTACATATGTCGGTTCGGGCACAGGATTTCAGGAGTAGGATTCAGGATCCATCAACCATCTTGATAGGCGCGGCCAGCGACTATGTTGGTGGGTGACGTCTGCCATATCAGTAGGCATTACAGCCAGGGCTCGATGCCATGTCATCGTTAAAATAACTTGTTGTACGTCAAAAATCACTTCCGAAAGTAATTATTTTACCCAAAAATCAGTTCGTTCACCTCAAAATGTTTCTTTTTATCACCCAAATCTCCTAGATTTCCAAAAATTTGTGAAAAAAAGTGTTTGCTCCTCGTGTACTCCTGCTGTACTTTTATAATTTAAAAATTTAATGGCGTAAGAATTGAGTGTTATATATCACCGGACTCGTCTTTTCAAGACGCATAAGATCGTGATGTCATATTGATTATGTAACACACAGTCAGGACCACCATATTTTATCTAAGAGGTATGCACCTATGCCCTCTCCCCAGCTTAATATTAAAAACTCATTACGATCACCTCACCTTACCAACACCCCTCACCCGCACCTAAACCACTATAAAATCTCGTCACCCCTCCCCNATCACACCTCCCACCCCCTCAACTTCCCTCACCACCTTTGGCCCACAAAATTCTAAAAATCGAGGATCATGTAATGTCACAACCTTGCCCACCCTGCCACCCAGTCATATAAATCAATCATAGCAAGAACATTCCATTTCGATAACCTTATGCACTGCAAATTTATCGAATAGCTGCCCCACTTCACAATTTCTCATCACAGCTCTATCAATAAATCGCGGTTGGTTTGACAAAGTGGCAACCTGAAAAGGTATCTCGAAACCTGTACTGGTCTAACTTCGCCGCATGCTAAGCGTTATCTGCCGACATTGCATCGGAGATGTACTGGGATGGTAACTGGTTCTACACACACTGGAGGCAGAAAACTTCAGCCGAGTAGATCGTTGATTCCTTCCACGCAGCTACTACATCTATACTNCTGCATGCTAAGCGTTATCTGCCGACATTGCATCGGAGATGTACTGGGATGGCAACTGGCTCTACACACACTGGAGGCAGAAAACTTCAGCCGAGTAGATCGTTGATTCCTTCCACGCAGCTACTACATCTATACTTTCGCTAATGATAATGAAGCACGAAGGAATGCAAAGAACACATGTGAGAATGGCTCTAAACACACCGCATAAGATGCTTGACATGCTTCGAGAAGAATACTTCCGGGACACATTCCAGAAGTCGCTGGAACGTTGGGAGCACTGTGTTGCTGTGCAGATAAACTATTTTGTAGACGATGGTGTGTAAACGTTCATAAATAAGGCACTTTTTGTAAACAGAGCTGTGTTTAGAAAATTACATATAACCTATATTGCCATTCATGACCGGACATACTTTAGGGACTTGCTTTAACTGGAGCTGTTGTTATTTTAGTAGGACGTAGGTTCGCAATTCACCGCTATCACAGCTTTTATTTACCCTTCTAGGAATACTTTCCAATAAAATTTGGCCAGTGTCTGTAGGTATATTATTCTATTCCTCCTATGACAAGGTGAACAGTTCTGGAGTTGTTTTGGGGTGGTCTGATCCCGCTGCCAACCGGCGCTCTAACTCGCCCCAGAGACGCTCGATAGGGTTTTGATCAGGGCTTTGGGCTGGCCATTCGATTTCATCCCTCCCACGTCGTCAGACTAGTCGGTTATAGCATTCACTTTACGAACAGGCACATTGTCATGTTGAAAATAAAAAGGGCCAGCTCTGAATTGTTGCCACGGGGCGGGTAGCAAAAAATAGTCCAGTATTGCCTAATAGGTTGTGGCATTCGTGGTTCGAAGTACTTAATCTGGTGGACCAAGAGCAAACCACGAATATCAGGTCTACACCACAATGCCGCCTCCGCCAAGTTTAACATAGCGAAGAATACGCTCCAGTAAGTAATACTCTCCTGGTGTTCGCTAGGTCCATACACGTCCATCGAAAGGTCACAACTTGTAACGTGATTCATTACCCCACATGATGCTTTCCCACTGTCTACATACTAAGTGTTCTGCACCACTGTGATCGGAGGCGAGCGTTCAGTACAGTGATCATTGGTTTGTGTGATGCAGCTTGCTCATGGAATCCGAGCGCGAACATCTTTCGACGAGTCGTACGTGTACTGGCTTCACTTCTAGACGCCGATCGAAAGTCAGTAGCCATGGTTTCTAGAGAAGCTGGACAGTTTGACTTCACCACACGTCGAAGTCACAGACAGTCCGTGTCTGTCAATGTTCACGGCTCCTCTCGTTGAGGTTTGTGGTTTTGAAACTCCCTGGCGTATTCCACCACCACGTCACTCACTATTGGACAATGGCATCTGAAAACTTGTCATAAATCTCAGAGATAATATGAACGAATCGGTGGGCACTGATAAGCTTGCCCCTTTCCACCTCAATCAGCTCTCGTTGCGCGTCCACTTCGATTACTATTGCTAGTAAACATTCCTACTGAGCTTCATGTAGGCTCACGATATGATTGTGTGACGTATGTGATCAGTCTACTTTCCTTGCAGAGGCATGTTGAACTATTCATGGCAATCCGGTGTACATACATAAATTTCAAAGAAATAAATGACACACGTCTTCGTTCACTACTATTTAAAGTAAAAGAAGAACCTAACAAATTCTCAAAAATGCACCTTACACAAAAGATGAACTTCTTTACAACAACATTTTTCCAGCCTTGTGTTATTCTCACGATTCGGCGAATATCCTAAACACGCATACTCAAGCCTGGCAAAAAAATATATATTTACGTATTTATTTCCTTCCTGATTATCATATTCATACCTAGAAGGGACACACGCTCGTTTCCTGTATCCGGAATGAGCGTACGAGCTCAACCCAAATAAGCGGTTTTTTTTTTCTCGACAGTAAAAAATTTGTGTTTGAAACATATCGCGGGCAATATCCGGAATGTACGATAAAAGAGACAATAAGAACTATAAACATTTTTATCCTTTTACCTGGTTTCATTATAAATTTTTCTTCTGTGAAATTTCTAACAAAATAATGTTAGCTTAACCGATTACGCAAAATCATAGGCATATGAATTCTGTGGAAATAATGTTGCGTGACTAGGTAACTCACTTAACGTTTAAATTTACTTCGGTACTGAAATCAGACATACTAATATCAAAGTAATCAGGTAAGTGCGTTACTAACAAATCGTTTTATAGTCTAACAGGCAAAACAAAGATGAACTTTCAAATTGAACAAGAATATTCGTTGTAAAGAACGCCATAGTATAAGAGTAGGTAGTAAATTTTAAATATAAATATACACCAGACCAGTTCAAAGATAATTATCCTTTTTTTCGCTTGAAGTAGTTTTTTTTAATATTGTAATTTGCTGCAACAGAAGTATATCAAAATTTATATTAATTCAACGGACAATTCTTTAAATTCCGATGTGTGACAGTATTCTGTTAATCATTCTACTTTAAGTGCTTCAAATACTGCCAAAGTTGTTAGATAACTAAAGCATGATTTATATTGCAATAAAAGAATAATGGATATATATTTTAACAATTTTAACTATTTTGCTAGAATTTACTTATTTGAAGTATAAAAATCATACTATACAGCTTCCATTTTTAATCAAAATTTAAGTGTATTTCCATGTTAGATGTTTTAGAAAAATTCTCCATTAAACAAGACCATCGCAATAATTAATATGGAAATGTACAATAAAAATTAGTAACAAAGGTCACTAAATTTTAAAATAATTTATTGCATGCACATCCATTTAAGCCGCAAAAGTTATATTAAATTAACGTAAAAAATGTATTAATTATAAAACAATTTAACACTAGTGCCAATATTATTTTCATACAACCTTAGTCCTACTCAAAAGTTTTTCTTAAAAAAATTTCTTTTTCAAGTATTAAAAATAGATATGCACATGAAATTTAGTTTAAAAACTTGTATCAATAAATGTTTTAAAATATTTAAATAAGTTAATTTTAGTTAAAACTCTTTAGAGTGTTTCAAAATATAAGCAACATAATTTCATTTGCAACAAAAAAAAACATTATTTTCTGACAATTCCGTGGTGTGTGCTCTACTCTTGAATGAGTTATACATTTTGTACAGTCGGGTGAAGTGCTACGGTTGTAGCTACTCAATTTTTATAGTATGTTAACGGTAAAGTGAGCACTTTTCAGGGCCTAGTTACTTTTTACTTTCAGCAATTTTTTTATCCTTCAACCACCTTTTAAAATAAATATTGCCATGTAGGTAATAAACACGGTGTGCGTATTCCACCGCACACGGAAGTTAACGTCTAAGGCTAAAATAAAATAAATGTATTGACTATCGTTCCAAATGAGAGGGTTTTCAAAAGCGCTCACTTTACCGCGAACAGCCTGTGCTTTTACATGAAGCGTCTCGCCTCACGCCTGGAAGAAAATATTACAGCGTCGGTGGAGATGAAACAAGATGAAGTTGGAGCAGCGACGGAATGCAAAGGACGAGAAACGGCGGAGCCCCCAGAAAACGCACCAGCAAACAGCAGCGTCCGCCGCGCTTCTGCACGAGCGACAATCCGTGCGTGACCCCGCCGGGAATCGAACCCCGGCTTGCTAGTGGTGGGAGGCGAGTTGTCTTGCCACGACACTAACCGTTCCCCCTTCCTCCCCTTTTTCAAGATCAAAGGATCACGATACCGCTCGCGGTTGGAGTCGTTATAACGAGTATAGGCCGGGGGGGNTGGCATCAATCTCGGTACGCCAAGCACAAACGGGGATGGCGGGTTGTCCGCTCTGCGACGGCGATGAGATTAATGTCACACTCGTGCTTCTGTAGTCGACGGTGTCCTAAATCTTCTACCCCCTCCCCTTCCAATTAATCGCTTATCATTGACAACATGGTGGTATCGTGTTTGGTCGTGCGGTATCGTGTGTTTGACACGCATTCGATAGGTCAAGGACTCGTACCCGACCGGCTACAATAGGGGTGCAATTCCTCCCCCCACCCCGCAAAAAAACCTTCTCATCATCCTCCTTTACGCTTTCAGGGTTTCACACCCCCGCGCAAGGAGAATAGCTTTACAGTTCATTATACATTGTGTATGAGTGTTCCCAAATCCTACATGATTGGATATAATGCGTAAAAGGATCACCGCCATCATCATTACTACTCTTCTCTCGAGAATATAAGTTCAATGCTGTATTTGCATAGGCAAGTGATTTCTTTTTAGTTATGTTCAGTGTCAGAAATGTTAAATTTTCGTTGGTTTGATTGACACCAAAATTAAAAAAATTAGTCAAATGATTGAAATTACATTTATTACATCCCCTAACATCATGAATGAGTCAAAGCTATTTCCTTCGTGAAAGTTCCTTCGTTAATTGGTTCCCTAATTATGGGTGTTTCATTTAAAACACCCAGTTGACTTTAGAAGATATTCATCTTACTTAAAATCACTGAGAAAAATTTAATTTAAAAGTATTTTCCCTTTAGAAGCTGCTTCTCAATTTTTTCTAAAATATCGTCAAGTTCAAAAATTGATGAGAAACGTTTTTTTCAATAGACTGAAGTTGGAATGGTACTCTGAATGACAAACTCGTATTCAAAAGAATAAAATACCTGCATCCATTGAACTTTGCTTGTCTTAAGTAAATGTATTAAAGGTTGTTCGAAGGGGAGATACAAATTAAAAAAAGATGGACTGAATTGCCCAGTGATATACATATTAATACTGTAGTGAAGTGTAATAAAACCATAATAAGTCTTTTACTTTCTTAAAATTTTTATTTAAAATGCTTAATAATATGCATTTTTTATTATTCTGCTTCCAAAGCATAGTATAAAAGGTGCTTTCAAACATTTAAAGAGCAACATTTACTGTTTCAAATATTTTCCTGAGTTTCGGCGTTATGAATAGACGTGGAACCAACAGTAAAACTTATTCTTCCTGTACCTCATAAACGCTTATTTTCTGGAATGGAACTAGACATAAATACGTGTGGTAAAAATTTCCAGGAAATTATTATTGTAATAACATATTTTCTTTCGAGTGCAAATTAGGAGTGATAATTACAAAATGCTGATTTTAAGAACCTATTTTAAAAAATTACGGCTGAATTAAAGTTTAGAATGGAGATACACAATGTGCAGTAAAAATCGGTTTTAGGAAAAGATTAAAATTAGTTTCAACTTTCAGTTGAAATTTTTTTAAAATTTACTTTTGGCATTTTGGTGACGGGGCGAAGTGTGGAATGAAGAAGGGCAACGTTGGCACGAAAACGTGCGCTTTGCAGTAATTTTTTTTTTCTGTTACTGTGTTCTCCAGTTCTGTACTTATTCCTCGTACGTAGAAGTACAATTTTCAGCTTTTTAGACAAACACTTTCACTGTTCTAAACCCGTCGTTTTGCTGCCAACAAATATTGCTTTTGAAAGTAAAATATATTATCTCTCAACTGAGAAAAGCGCGAAACATTCATTACTGCAGTGAGCTTCCGTTTTAGCTGCTTGCTAAACGTATACTGCTGTTAGTCAGTTACAGCGAGAAGGCAATTCTTATTTACTATCTGTAAACTCCTCTTACTCAGGCAGATTCGCTAATTGATAGCATGGCTGTGAAACTTAAATTCGTTTAAATAGCAATTATAAAGTACAATAGAGTAACTGGGCACGAAAGATGGCCAGAGCGTTGTTAAAATATATGCCAACCAAACAAAAAATATTGTACATTTACAGTACAGCTAAGTAGAGTGATTGTGATAACTGGAATACTTAAGGCGCATAATAAAAATGTTGTACAATGATAGATGAAATAGAAACCAGTGGAGGTAATATTACTAACATGTTCAACTATGCGAGTAACAGTGCAAAATAACTACTTAATTTTTTTCTCCAACATTAATTAAGCAAATGATTTTATAATTTAAAAAACATTTCTTTAAAGTAAGTCCTTTTTAGGAACTGTTTATCTCTGTTTAATTATATATTTTTAAATAAAATAAGATAATATTTTAACAAGTTCGAACCAAAAATTTTAACAATATGTATTTCTAAAAGATATTGATTTGGTTTCGTTTATCATGTGATTGTTGGAACTTTTTTTCATTACGTGTGCGCTTTAAACGTTTTCATTTCAGTTTCTTGATATAGTACATTCACGGTTACTTCCAAATTTTCTAAAGCCCTGATCGAGTTCTGCTTCCAGGATATTCCTCCGCCTCGTGCAAACAAAGCTTAACCGAGTCTAGAAAATCACTGAGCAGGGTCAACGCACCGCATTCGTGCGCACTCAGTTTAATAATACTTTTGCATGAGAACTATTTCTTGCCAGGTAATTACCAACACACCTATTTCCTGCCTGTTTTATTGATACTAATCATAAATAAAATTTTATCATTTATAATCTAAATATAAGTAAATGTTCAATTTTATTACAAGTTAGATACTTTTATGTTACAGGAGTATAAAACTCTTTTGATACATGTCATAATTAGCAAACTGCCAAACGCGTCACGCTTGAGATGATTTTTCAAAGTTCGATTCAAAAAGAGTGAAGAAATCGAGAATGGACTATATTAATATTTTTCAATCCGTTTTTGGTGCGTGTTATTTTATTGCGCGCTCCTAGAAGAAAAGTTGAGAGTTTTCCTACGCGCATGCCTGGTGAAAGGTTTAAGGGGACGAGGTTGTTACTGGGGTCACATAATAACTGAGGGGGTTCAGTACTCATGTATTTAATAATTTGCCCAGTGCCACGTGACAGATTGTTCGTTCACGTAATCTTGTAATCAGTAGACGACGTTAGAAAAAAATATGTAAATGATATTAAAACATCTGTAATTTATATTGAAGTTCCAACGTACCACTTTGATACTATACGAAGTGGGTTGAAGAGAAATATTCTGGGCATGTTTATAGTCGTACAATATTTGTAGCATACTACCACGTCTTGTGAGTAAATCGTTGGAAAATGTAAGTTTATACCGGCAAGTAGGGATGAGCGTAAGACACTTAGCATCGTGCATGTTCTCATATTATAATAATGTTAAAATATTAGTTTTATATTAAGTTGTATTACTAAATGATTATTAAATAAAATAAAAATTTAAAGATGAATAACATTAAAAATCTCAACATAATTCACTTTTACAAAATAATACTAAAATAAAAATTAGAAAAGTAAATATATGTGTGTGTGTGAGTGCGCGCGCGCCATTTATCTCGATAACATTTTCGCAGATGCCGGATCCTTTCTAGTTAAAGGTATTACATTTTGAGACTGACGATTAATTTAAAATATAGTGAGGTATTTAATTTTTTTCTCAATTTGCGATTTTTAGCTGTTAGTAGGGGTCATCATTTTCAAATGATAATAAAAACAAATTTTGAGCAATTAAAGTGTAGTGCAGTGAAAGTTAGGTTGGTTCTGTTAATCCGAGGAATTAACTTAGTTGAGGAGGAGGCCTCGGCTACGAAGCTGTTAGCACAACGGCCTGCCACCGCGGTATGTTTGAACGTATGGAACGCTCCCGGAAGGCATTGTCGGTGTTCTCTCGTTACCGCTACATTCTTTCTCTTCTGATCCCATAATTCATCTCTTCCATTTTTCCACGTTTCCCTGGAACTACGTGTCTATTACTCGGATAAGAAAGCCGTCGAATCGAGTGCCAAACTATTCCCACTTAACAATATGTTAACTGCACCTTAAGGCGCGCGTCTACCTGGCGCTTGAACTGCGTTGCAGAGTGTTCCAAATACACGTTTTTCAACGAAACTATTAAGCGTGCGTCCAACGTGCTGATCTACGAAAAGAACACACACTTCAGACGAGAGCTGTTAAGTACTTTCAAAATATCACGCACGTTAGAAACATCCATTCAGAGTACTCCAAAACCGCTAAAAACGGCCTTTCCAAGGCGCTGTAACTCAAAATGCACGCATCAGATACATACAAAACTACTATAGGGGCCTGCACTGAACCTTCCTAAAGACTTCCCACTAATAAAATAATATGGTCACCGCTGAAAGTCCCGTAGGTACACGCAGCACGATGAGAACACTGCTTGCCAGTTCAGAGCCTTGCGCTTAGCGGCGATGGCGTACTTGATGCGCGTGGCAGTGTCGCCCTTATCGCTCCCGCGCTTCTCGGCCTAAACGTGGGAAAAAGTTCCAGGTAGACGGGGGCCTTAAGGGCGAGAACAAGCAACCGGGTGTGCAGCTGCTTTGACTTCGTCAAGAGTGACTTTTGAAACTGCGCGTTCGTTTTTCGTTTTATGTTAACTAGTCTTACGTTTATTCATTTACGACCGTGTAAATTGTTCTCAACTGGTTATCTTGATAAATGGAATAACCGTATAGCACTATGGTATGCAACGCATCTTCTGGCATTATTTATTATTATTATTATTATTGTGAGAGGGTTTAACACACACGTGAAGTCACACGTACTGGAATGTCAGCATCTGCGACGACGACAAGCTGAGTTTTGAGGCAGTTTTTACACGACGCACAGCAACGTGAGTTTTTTTTTTTTCTAACCTACTCTAAAACTAAGAGTTATATGTTAGTCCGCGGTAGGAACGGGATTACTGCGTCTCAGGGCCAACCCCCTACGCTTACAAGGGAAGGAAAAACATGCAAGGAGACGTGCATCGTGGCAAAGAGTGATTGGGTTTCCCATGGTCGAGTTCGGCCATGAGAAACCTCCCTAATCTACTTATAGTTAAACTACATCTAGAAGAGAAAGGTAAAAACCGGCACAGACACCGTAAAAACCCTTTCGACAGGAAAGAATTAAAAATTGTTACATGCATTACGAGAAAATGCTACAGGAGGAAGATAGGTGGGTACCGTGCTCTTTATTATTGGGAGAGGAGAAACTAGTAGAGAGGTGGCTGGGCAGCAACGTGATTTCAAATCAGAAATATATGAATATTAGAGCTGGTGTGGCCGCGATATTGGCGCGATACTAATCTCGCACCGTTAGCCTCCCGTGCGTAACGGACGAGGCAGCGTTCTCGTTGACGCGTAATCTGCTATCCGATTCCCGCTGCATCGCCGTAATCAGCGATAATTCGTCCCCCGTCCTGATGTTTTTCTCGCAGCACATTTTACCGACACGCCGTTCGCTTTGGCTTGCGGTTTTTTTTTTTCCCCCCGCAAGCAAGCGTTCCCGCTGGGGGATTTTAGTGTTGGCGAGAGTAATAGGTTTCGAAATGCATAGCGAACTCGTAGTATCTTCACACTTTTTTTGATTAAACCTTTGAAAAATAAACAACCTATGCATGACATGTTCAGTTGCTTCCTAGTATATGTATCATCAGCGTTTTACGCCACTTTTAACGTGAAATTTTCTTATTTTTGATTACGTATAACTTTAAATGTATTTCCTTTATAAATAATAATATTTAATTGTAACCAATACGAACAATAGAGAGGAAATATGTGTGTTGGTAATGATTAGCAAGAAACAGTCCTCACGCAAAATATTAATTAACTGGGTGCGCATAAATGTGGTGCGTTGTCCCTTTGGTGTAATTTTTTAGATTGAATGTATAACTTTAGCATAACTTCAGAAAAGTTCGAAATATCTAGCAACGGACTATATAGACTGGTCATGGTTAATTGAAAACTTTTGGACGCCGTTCTAGTATCAACTTCACCTCTCAGTTTGTATCGTTCTGCTATATGAAAAAATTAACATTGACACGTAGGTAATTTTATTGTGTCATGCCATTGTTACCGTGGAATCGTTAGTAATTTATATGAAATAATATCTCAATTTGGTGCCCTATGTGAATAAAACCAAACACCAACTTAATGTTGCACGAAAGCCGTATAAGTGTAATTTTTGTCACATCTTGTTTTACAGGGGATTTTTCGAAATTTTTTACTCGAAAAGACGTAGATAACAATTTTGACCACCTTATTAGATTGTTACAAATACACTCCGTTCATTATTCTCGGAGCACTGATTGAGGATACGAAAAAAAAATTTATATATTTTCTTCCATTGGTGCTCCGAGAATAACGAAGGCAGTTAATACCTAACAACGTAAATAGGTGTTGAATGTTATTATTTACATCTTGTCAAGCCAATAGATTATTCATATACGGTAAAGTTATAAAACTTTATTGGCGAACCCCCGTTGTCGTGTTGTTTTCCGAGAAAAAGGAGTGATACGGGTGCTGTGAATCATCCTATATATACACACACATATATATAAATTAACCAAAAAAATGAAAATAAATGTTGATTTCCATTCAGTGAAAAAACTGCTGCCAATATATATATACAGGAAATGGACAAAATAATATTTACACCATGCAATATAGTACATTTTGTTGCATGTTGGCAACACTGCTTCCGTGTAAATAATGCGATGCGTATGTATTGCACAGTTTACATGCCAAGTCTTATAGGTTATATTTTAGTGTATTATACTCTTTGTTCTGCGACGGTTAAAACAAGCGATCGGTGAAATGTGTGATCTCTCAGACTTCGAAACAGGGCAAATCGTTGGTGCTCGGTTAGCGGGAGCGTCTGTGACGAAAACAGCTGAATCGTTTAACGTTTCACGAGCGACAGTATCCACGGTAATGACAGCATACACAAAACATGGTGAAACATCATCGGCGAAGAGGAATAGTGGGCGAAACCCAAAGTTAACTGACAGAGACCGACGAACATTAAAAAGAATTGTGGCCAGACAACATAAAAATACCGCGGCAAAAGTGACAGCAGAACTCAACACTCACTTGAGTAATACTGTTTCGACAAAAACATTACGGCAGGAGCTCCACAAAGCTAACATTCATAGAAGGGCTGCAATAGCGAAACCTTCATAACGGAAGCCAACGCTAAGCTGCGAAAGAAGTGGTGCCACGGTCATAAAACCTGGACACTTGATGATTGGAAGAATGTGGTATGATCTGATGAATCATCGTTTACATTGTTTCCTACAAACGGCCGGGTTTATGTATGGAGAACCCCAAAATAAGCCTACTATCCGGACTGCCTGCTTCCTACAGTCAAGCATGGGGAAGGTTCCGTTATGTTTTGGGCCGCTATATCGTGGTATTCAGCGGGTCTTCTCATTCACATCACTGGCCGGATTACTGCGAATGAATATATCGACATACTCAATGATGAAGTTCTTACTATGAGTAGTATATTGCTGCCAAACACTGCCATATCCCAAGATGATAATGCACCCATACGAACAGCAAGAAAGGTTCAGTGTTGTTTGAGGAGCATCAGAATATCATCAAACATCTTCTCTGGCCAGACCTCAACATAATTGAACCGTTATGGGGAGTTTTAGAGCAGAGAGTGAGGAGCAGATATCCATCTCCAACATCATTGAAGCAATTGTCGTATGTTTTGGTACAATAATGGGACAAAATTATGTTGGAAATTATTCAGACACTCTACGAATCTATTCCGCGAAAAATTGCAGCAGTTCTAAAAGCAAATGGTGGCCCAACACCTTATTAAAAAATAAATATTGTTTATGTGTCAGGTGTTCATAATATTTTGTCAATCCCCTATATATATATATATATATAGAGAGAGAGAGAGAGAGAGAGAGAGCGTATGTGTGCGTGTGTGTGTGTCTCTGCCACTCAATTGGCAAGTTGACCTTACGTTATGCTAAAGTTGGGAAATATATCGTGTATTAAGTGCAGTTTTACCTCAGCGGATTTGAGATCGCATTTCAACTTGTTCTTTAAATATATAGCCGGAACAATAATGTATTATTGACGAATTTACCTGCGCAATACACGAGTGTGACCAATTGCTACTAGTCGGTTCTTAAATACACTTGGAAAAAATATATTAAGTATTGTAACATCATTTGGCTGTTTTATTTTACGTTTATTGGAACCACATCTGACCTAATGTAAGTGCCGCATTGGTGTAGCGGTTAAGACTAATCGCCTCCCACCTAGGCGAACCGCGTTTGATTCTCAACGGGGTCATCCCAGATTTTCGCATGTGGGATTTGTGCCACTGGTCGGTGGGTTTTCTCGGTGATCTCTCTTCCCCACCACAAACCCCCACCACGTTCTCGCGCTGCTCCGCACTCACCTCGCTTCACCCTCGTCGGCTCTCAAGACCTCGATGTTAAGAGCCACCCAGATCTCTTCGCTCATTATCTGAAGCATTCAGGAGGACCTAACAGTTCTGGTTCCCGCACAGCAGCGGAGGCGCCTTCACACGTGACCAGCATTTCCGACGCAGGGCAGCCCCGGCTGAAACAGCGATGCCATTGATTTGCTGCGTGCTATTCCGTGGGCGGTGGATG
>NQII01001121.1:464714-487375 GCA_002778355.1 Clitarchus hookeri | reverse complement strand
ATTTAAATAAATTGTTTATAAATTCCTATATATCAATAACCTATAAATTTATCGAATGTCCCCCCTCTTTGATAATACCCGTAGTCGTCGGGACCCCCAATCTTTATCTAGAGTCTTCTTCATATTTTTTATTTCCTCTTTCACTTGTTTTATTCTTTTCCTGTTTCCTCGCCTTCTTGTTCTTCTTCATCTTCTTTTTTCTTATAAATTCTTTTTCTTTAATCATCATATCTTCTCATCTCCTTCTTTTAACCAGTTGGAGAACCAGAGGAATTTGTGAAGCGCGGGTGATGGGGGAAACGACGAGAAACAGCGCCGGTCATAGCCCCGTTGCGTTTCCCACGTGACCCCGCCTGGGAATCGAGCCCAGATCGCGGGCAGGCCTGGCCGGCGGCCCTCCTCGGGAAGTCTGCCGCGTTATCTGCGCCTTGCTTCGCGACACCGATCACGTGCGCGACGTCCAAGGCAGGTGAAACGAGGTCGCTTCTCTCCCTGATCCCCAGGTGCCTGCGCCGGAAGATAGCGCCTTGGTAGAAGCCGCAGTTAGCCCGCCGCCCGCGCAGACACTGTCGCAGGACTTGCGAGTGAAATTGAAATGGCGAGCTCCCGAAATAAATAGTTAGTACTGCTCTGGCATCGCGGTTCCTTCACCACTCAACACGGCCTCAAAATATGTTTCGTTTACTCTGATGTATATTTTCCCATGGAAATTGTGGTCATGAGACCCCGTATATGATTGTGTGTGCGTATTACATTTAGAAGGGTAATAAAGATCGTCTGTTTTGCTTTTAAAAATTTGTGTTACTTTCTGGCTGTTAACCATGCGGTATTAATTGTCGATAAAAGTATTAATATAACTACCGTGTTAACCATTTTGAACTACGCATTCAAAATTCATTGAAAGCGGAAATGAGTGATGATTTTAAAAATTCCTTAGAAATTAATTCACAAGCCATTAAAAAAATATATACTATTTGCTTTCTTTAATGCCTTTTAGTTGAAAGTTTGTCACGAAAATGGTGAATTACACAGCTTATTTTAACGTGAAAACTGTAGAAATTGCTTTCTTTAAACAAAAATAAATGTCCACGTGAGCTGTCCGAAATATAAAATTTGTTATACATTTTAAACTTAATCGGAAGACAGCATCCTCAATTCTACCCAGCGGAACTAAATTTTTTTCAAGAAGTAATAAATAAAACGAAACACTGCAGTTTGTCTTTTCCTTGGAAGCACGAAATTTTCGCCGATAGCGTATATCGTTCTCACTTTTTATGGTACTTGGATGTCGAGTGTGTCCGTTACCCGAGAGTTAACGTGAGTGAGGAAAGGCGATAAGGTGGCGTTCGCACGCACATCATAAAGATATTCACATTTACGAGCATTGCGCCGAGTCGATACGGCCGCGCCGTGGCACGAAGGCTAAAGCTGTGCCAGGCGAGGAAGACGTAAGCGGAAGCTCTCCTGTCTGTCTTTGGTGTCGGCTTTGCAAGGTGCCTGTATACCTTCGAGTATATTGCCCTGATTTAATTGCGCGGACGAGAATGGTTAGTAGAAGTATAAATATTTAGTAGAATATAAAAGTATTTTCGGAATCAGCATGATAGGTACAAAATTAGCAATGCTCCCGGTGGAGTAGAGTGTAGAGATTTTGGCGGCTCTTAACATCGGGGTCTTGAGAGCCACTGAGGGTGAAAAAAAGTGAGTACGGAGCAGCGCCGGAATTCAAGGGAGAGGGAAACGGGAGATCCCCAAGAAAACCCAACGGCCAGCGGCATCGTCCGGCACGATTCCCACGTGTATAAATTCGGGAGTCACCTCGCCGGGAATCGAACGCGGCTCACCTTTATGGGAGGCGAGTGTTCTAGCCGCTGCGTTGCTACAGGTCTTCGAATGTTCCCAGTGATACTTCAACAACTTGGGGCGCATTTAGCTTTTTTTTGTGGAAAACTGAAGTAAGTTAATAAGTAGTGCTCCTGGAATACACTTTAAAGGGGTCGGCCACCAGGAGAGTTGGATGATGAAACCATTAGGGCTGCTTCTACTGGGAATATTGCATACCTTCAGGAGTTAGCGAAACTGCACATGCGAGAAGTTTGAAAAAAGGTCAACAGCGGCGTGTTAACGATTAAAAACTGTAAGTAGACAAGAGTGCACTATAAGTTTTTTAATTAATATTAATTTTATTTTTATAACGATACGTTTTTTGTTTTAATTCATTTCGATTACAACATGAAGCATTCGAAACAATTAATTTGTAAAACTTGTAAGTCTAACAATGTTTAACTCGCTCAGCAGTAGTAATAAAAAAAATATGGTTGCAGTTACAGTGAATACAACTTGCGGATTCTCGGCACTTGAAATTTCAAGAATAGACTTGGCTCCCATTGTAACGATTCTGTTAGCTAAAAACGCTACGGATATTTGAGATGACAAAATTATGTGGCTCGTAGGTTTAGTCAGCTCAAAACCGAAGCTTATTTCAAATATAGTAAATAAATATTCGACTTCTAGGTAGCGATATATTACCCGCGTTTCCTTCCCTAACAACGCCACTTAAGGATAATCAGATTTCATGTAACACGCAAGGCTTGCACTGCATCTGCCAAGTACAGTTTTATTACTTTAATTTTATTATGTTATTATTTTTAAAACAAACGTGTGCATATTATTGATGGAGACTAAATCGATACAAATGAAGCAAGGTAAGTGGGCTTATAAATGGGTAGTCCATGCTCTCAACACAACCCTGAAGTTTAAAGCCACATGTAAATGATAACTTCACTGTAGACAATTTCCTGGTGAACTTCAGGAACTCTAATGCAAGTTTTAAACAAATAAATAGTGGAATATTTACCACACACCAGGTTGCAATTACTGAAATGCTGAGCCTCGCAACCTTAAACATTGAGGACTTCACTGCGAATTTGATTCTTTCTTGAACGACTGTAGGCTTGCCGCCATAGATGTATGGGAAAATTATATTTCATTCTTGACTTCTCAGTATAGATATACACTCACGTGGCGAATTTTCCAAAATTTGTTAAAGTGTTCTTTTTAACAAGTTCGTAGTGCCTGACTAATACATCCGAAAATATTATTTAATTTTCTGTTTGAACAAATGATGTACATAATATAAGAGCATAGCTCTTTATCGTTGCAGTAAATAAAAACGTAGGCAACACAAACATATGCAAGGGGCCGTGGTGTTGTGGTGGTTAGACTACTCGCCTCCCACCTATGGCGATTCGGATTATATTCCTGGCAGGGTTGCCACCGAATTTTTGTACCGGACGATGCCGCTGGTCGGCGGGTTTTCTTGGGGATCTCACCTCACTTCACCCTCATCGGCTCTCAAGACCTCAATGTTAAGTGCCACCCAAATCTCTTCACTCACTCACTAGCATACGCCGAGCATATGCCACCTCGTAGTGCCATTTATTCAAAGGATTCGTTCTGTTCGTCTAATGGATTGCTTTGCTTCTATCCAACTTCTTTACTTCGGGTCCTTTCTAAGAAAAACTTCTGTGCGCGCCCCTAGATAAAGGTTTTAGTTGTTTGATTAATTCATTCTTTGAACATTTACTTTTACATCCGCATCTTGTAATGTGTATGACAAAGACAAATGTTTTTTATTCGTGTGCAGTAGAGCGATCCTTCAAAATATGCGTGTATATAATACTACTTTGAAATATTAACAAAATAAAACTATTTTTGTGCATATTTTCGCTCCAACGCGTGTAATACAAAAACACTACTCTCAATTGCCATAATTGAAATTTAAATCTAATTTTCGACATTTATAAACGCCAAATTTTCCCCGGACGGTTAGAACTGGAGTGCTAGCAAGTTTATCTAAATCCAAATTTAAACTGAAATAAATAATATTAATGCACTCCTCACCCGGTATTCTAATCCGGTGATTTTACCTTCCCGTTTGAAGTTCCGGCCAAATACGCCACTGAGAATCTCAACAATCGGCACCTTCCTTCATAAATACGATTTCAAAACATTACGATATTTAACATTACAATTTTTTCCCTAATTCGATGTCCATCCGGCATGTGCAGTATTTATTTTAAAACGTGTGAAATTAAAACACGAGTTCTTTCAGAGGGTAATTTTTCAAAAATGTTAAATTTTCTGTCAATTAGTTAAACAGCAATCGACTCTATAATCAGTTCCATCTAGACGAAGCCCTGTCAGCTAAGCCTGTTACGTAAAGTTTAAATGTGGAGAAATTTTACATAAGCTAGGGAATCTGGGTGATTCTCTTAGTAATTTTTTATAAACATGCATACTGTACCAGATTTAAAAATCAATAAATTATTATTAAAATATTATTACATTTCTTACATAGCGTGTCGTCGCACAGACTACCTGGTTTCCAGGTCTGATTACTCTGTAATGTTGGTAAGCATTCAGCTGCCAACATTTGGTTTCTATTTCTCCCTCGTATCCTTCCTTTTCCACTGCCTTCACACACACACACACACACACACACACACACACTCTCTCTCTCTCTCTCTCTCTCTCTCTCTCTCTCTTTCCAAACGCTACGCAATTCCATATTATTCCTTACTTTTGGAATAAACTCATTGTACGATTTACATCTTTGCATTTTTAATGTGCAAAATCAATTAAAATTTACCACAAATTCATCTGACTTCATTAACTTAAAGTATATTCTTTGAAAAATATTGAACTGGTCAAAACACAAAGGAGTTGCATTCCTCAAAAATTTGCCAAATTTTAGCGTAACTAAAAGATGATAATACCAAGCTATTTTAATATTATAATAATTAATTTTTTTTTTATTTCTGCCAGTTTAACGCAAATCAGAACTGAATAGTAGAATGAACTGAAATTTTACCAATTATATGCAATATTAAAAAGTATTTACTTAGAAACTGTTTGTTGTTTTAGGAACAAAAGAATACTTGAACAAATCGACTGGATAGTAATATGATTTTGTACCAGAATTTATTACATTTCGTTGAAAGAAATATTACACTTTTAGTTAAAACCTTATTAGATTAGAACAACCCTCATTGTATGTAGGCAGTATAAGGTGTACTTATCTTCCAATACCGTACTGATGATTTGGTCATAATACTTCATTACCTACGAAGGACTGTTTCAAATATTTTGCTCGAGTAATAATCTCCTGCCCAAAGGCGAAAGTCGGAAAGGTTGTCGCATACAATAAACATCCGCATTTCCTGGTTTTGCGGAGCAGGCGACATCATTTATTCCTGGGTTTTGCTCTGTAAGTCGCGCTGCCCAGCGCAGATTAGTCGCGTGTCTCACTTATTCACGTCCCTTCTCGCGAGGCACACGTGCGCATTCGGAGCTCGGGCAGGGGAAGTTTCAGTCCAAATGCGCTATGTAGAGAACTGTACTGTAGTCGAAGTGTGACGGATAACTGAAATGTAAGTTCCAAAGGGCTGTTAAGAAACGAGGTAGGCAGATCGTTTGAAAGATTTTTGCAATTGGGGTGAATGATTAAGTGGAATATTTCGAACATATCCCATTTCTTTACTATGTCGTCTAAGAAAACGTACTGTGTTCTTCTGTGTCGTCATCGCAGTGTCGTCTAGCCTTGTATTGTGCCATACTGTCTTAATTTGGGTTGTCCTTGGTTTTTTTAAGTTTTTTTTTTCGTTTGATAATTCGTTTTGTTTGTATTTCGTTATCTGTTTTGTTTTTTATCAGACCAAATTCATCGCGGGATTTATTATAAGGTTTATTTATTTAATTTCGCTATTGTGTTAGTTTTTTGTGCTTGTTTCGTGTCTCGGACTTGATTTTCTGTGACGACATAATAAAGCAATGACGTATGTTCAAAATATTATACTTAATCAGTGTAGGCAAGGCTTAACGTCTCACTGACAGTGAGGTCATTACACAAGGGGCAAGCTGCTCAGAGGAGCAAGCACGAGGAATGAATGGGCCACAGTCTGTGGTAACCAACAATCACATGGGAAGCCGAAATCAGGATNGGCAAGCTGCTCAGAGGAGCAAGCACGAGGAATGAATGGGCCACAGTCTGTGGTAACCAACAATCACATGGGAAGCCGAAATCAGGATTGTCGGACCCGGATTCGAAACCAAGCCCTCCACTAATGTTTACTACTACGTCACCTTGCTGGGGCGGTAAAAATAAAATTAAATTAAGTGAATAAACTTGTTTCAAACCTGAATTTTGCCACTTGATACGTATTCCTAAATACTACCCGACGCAGTCTCTGCTATTGTAGAGGCAATTGCAGCGGGGCACCAGACTTTTCTATACTATGCCGCAGGGGATGTCAACCATTTGTCAACGCGTGGTCGTNTATGTTCAAAATATTATACTTAATCAGTGTAGGCAAGGCTTAACGTCTCACTGACAGTGAGGTCATTACACAAGGGCAAGCTGCTCAGAGGAGCAAGCACGAGGAATGAATGGGCCACAGTCTGTGGTAACCAACAATCACATGGGAAGCCGAAATCAGGATTGTCGGACCCGGATTCGAAACCAAGCCCTCCACTAATGTTTACTACTACGCCACCTTGCTGGGGCGGTAAAAAAAAATTAAATTAAGTGAATAAACTTGTTTCAAACCTGAATTTTGCCACTTGATACGTATTCCTAAATACTACCCGACGCAGTCTCTGCTATTGTAGAAGCAATTGCAGCGGGGCACCAGACTTTTCTATACTATGCCGCAGGGGATGTCAACCATTTGTCAACGCGTGGTCGTNCAACGAGTGGTAGAGGTCGCGCGAGAACATTCTGTGGCAACTAGGACCCTCGGCGTAACGCGGCGTTTAGAGAAATTTCTGGGTGATGGCCTACGACCCTACAAATACAAGCCGCAGTTGGACTGTCGGCAGCCTCACTAGAAGCCTCCGGGCTGAGTGCGGTAACTGAGACATCGGCGAAGAGGACGGGCGACGACAGAAGATTACGAGGCGACGGCGGACGAGGTGTTTGTGAACTGTAGAACATTGCGGACTGGTGGGACATGGACTACACTTAGGTGGGACTGAATGAACATGTAATACGGATTTTAATGTAAATATAGGAACTGTCAAATATGGAAATATGATGTATAAAAATAATTGAATATGTTTTGATACACTGTCCATTTAGACTGATTTTAAATTATTTAATTACATTTATTTCCTTGAGGTAATTGTAAACTGTATTGATTAAATTAATTAATGGTAAACAGCAAGTGATATCAAACAATTTTAATATCCACAAAACATTTTATGCTTGAACATTTGAACAACTTAACATTTAATAGTTGAAACATCAGGGTACAAAATATTTTATTCTTTAGAGTAGTCCAATTTTGATACGCCTACATGTCCATAAAGTTACAAAAAACTTAGCAAATGGATTGGTATCCTCCAAAGTGGTTGGTTTTTCTTGTCTCGTTCGGGTGCCGTCTTGCAGTCCGGTGTTTTCGGAGCCATCTTGTTACATATGGGACTCTGGGTCCCAGTCTCTCAAGTTTGGGTAGTGCAGTTTAACAAGCGTCAAACCTAGCACACGTGGCACTGTCAGTCTCGTACGGGTGGGTGAAATAATGAGGTTCGTTAGACTGAATCCTCTTTCACAATATGCTGAACTGCAGGGGTTCAGTTTCGTGCAGTNGGTGAAATAATGAGGTTCGTTAGACTGAATCCTCTTTCACAATATGCTGAACTGCAGGGGTTCAGTTTCGTGCAGTTAAACGATTGTGTTAAATTTGTTGCTATCCTTGTATGGTTTTCAACGAAATCCTCGTAGCTGTTTTTTTATTTTGAGTATACTTAATTTAAACCTTCTGCGCAACAAGTTCGCCAAAGCCTGCATATATATCAATAGGCCTTTGATTGGGTTACAGCACTTTTAGTTCATCTTCTTGAAGTAACGGTGCACTTGAACCACAGGGGTTCGTGGCTAAATATTGTGGTAAACATTTTTTCTTTTAAAGTTATTGATGACTCTTGTTATTCACTGCTAATGATTGATGGTTGGAATTTAATGACTTTCTGTGACTGGAACACCGTTAAATGTTCCTTCTTTGATGGCAATTTTCACTTCTAAAGTTATGGTGCCGGGCTTTTCCTTCATAGCCTCGGAAAGACAGTTACTTCTCCTTATCAGTTCGACAGCATGGATTATTGTAGTTTCTTGAATTCCCAAGGAATCTAGCAGCATTGAAAACTCAGCTAAAATATGATACATTATAGCCAAATTCAGCAAAAACTGAGGGGATGGACATCGTTTTGATAGTTCACTGTACATAGCTCGTTCTGTCGAATTTCTGTTCTTATCGCCCTTGGCTAGGTCAAAATTTGTCTTGTTTAAGTTATCGTGTCCGTACCAAGTATCTGGCATGGCTCTTAATAAACTTCTCACCAAACGTATCACTAAAATGTTCCGAATTTATTAATTTCTTCATCTAACTCACTAGCACATTCTGCTAAGGCCCTCTGATTTTTTGGTCATCTGCTCTAGTTGAAGTAAACTTTGTCAATAAAAATTTGGAAATGGTTTGCAGTTCACACTTCGTTAATTTCATCAATCAGAGCTAACTCCAATCCGTGATTAACACAGTGCCAAATAATAAGACTTGGATATTNTCCAATCCGTGGTTAACACAGTGCCAAATAATAAGACTTGGATATTATTCATGCAATATTTCTGTGACTCCTGAATTTTTTTCCCAGCATTATCCTTGCACCATCACTTGCGAATGCAACAAAGATTTCCATCAGAGAGTTATCGTCAAAACCATGTTTTCCAAAACAATCCAGGAGATTTTCTGCTATGGTCTTAGATGTTTGGTCAGATAGTTCAAGGAGATCTAAGAACAAAAAATGACGGAGGTCTTCTTTGTCAACTTCACACTTCAAATAAGTTATCAAAGTAGACTTACTACAAAGACTGGTCGATTCGTCTTTCAGGACTGATATTTTGCCCGATACTTTTAAAATTTTTTATACGATTTCATCAGAAACGTGGCAAATTTTTTCCATTGCAATCCTTTTACCTATATCCAAGGCATTCAATTTCTGCTTCTCCAAAAGATCAAAATGGTTGGTGCAAGGCCTATTGTTTTTTTTTTTACAAAAAAGTAAACCGTTCTATTTACAGTTTTTGTTGTCAAAGTAGGACGCATTCATTTCATCAAAAACCTTGTCTATTGACTCTTTTTTTTTTTTTTTTTTTTTTTTTTTTTTTTTGCCACGGCAGCAATACTTTTAGTTGTGTGACGAAAATAATTTTTACGTTCAATATATATTTTTTTTTCAAAGATGCACGTTGAGTGGTTTTACTCGATCTTTTAAATGTAACTAAGTATGAACACCATTCTTTCGACATACTCACGCGCTCTTTTTTAAATTGCGCCAAGTTGAGCAACTTCTTTAAAAACCTTACAATCATGCTCCCCGTTTCTACGATCGATCCAAGGGAAAACATTTTTCTTACGTTCCCAGATTTCTTCCGTTCAAATGGAAGGCCGAAGAGGAATAGTTGAGTCCTGAGTCGATGAGCTCGGTGCAGGCTGAGAATTACCAACACAAACACCTTCGGCTTCTGCAGACTGCGAAGACGAGCTTTCGCCAGATTTAAGGAGATGATTTGCATCGCGAGAAGATGAGGTTTAAGACTCGTACCAAGAGTGTTTCTTTCCTCTACTAAGGAATGATATTAGAGTGAGTGTCTTGAGAACCGATGAGGGTGATTGAGGTGAGTATGGAGCAGCGCCGGAATGCAACGGTGAGGGAAACGGGAGCTCCCGAGCAAACCCGCCAACCAGCGCCATCGTCCGTCACGATTCCTGCTTGTGAAAATCCGGGAGCGACCCCACCGGGAATCGAACCCGGTTCGCCTACGTGGGAGGCAAGTACACTAACCACTACACCACCGCGGTCCCTGGTCCATGAGAATGGGTTACACGAGATAGGCAAGGAATCGCTGAAGAACTTAAAAATCGGGAAATATCCTTAATCGTTAATTATGCAATGGGGGGGGGGAACTTAAAAATTGTAACGCTATTACAGGGATTTGCGTGCCAAAGTTAAGTATTTGTGTAATCCTATTTGTGGTTCTTAAAGCAATTTTAGCGATGTCACTTTAAAAACCTAACCATTGCACATTAAATATTATGTCTTTTTTATATGGGGATTTTAAAGTCATTTTAAACTGTAACTAATTTNTTTATATGGGGATTTTAAAGTCATTTTAAACTGTAACTAATTTTATTTTATCCAGATTACATTTTTTATTCAATTAATAATGCATCCACTTTGGATGAGTGTATACTGTTATGGACGGCGTATATGAAAAAAAAAAAAAGTAAAGCCCGGAATAATATACCTAGAAACAGACGTTGCTTGTATTTTGATCTAATGGGAGTAGTCACCGCTATAGTTTCTTATTGTTAATAATCTTGTCTACGGTATCTACTTTTAACTCCAGCTTGTATACATAATCAAATGTGAGATGATTTGTAATTTGTGGTCACTGCATGTGCTTATGGCGGAGTTCTGGGAGGTTCTCGGGGTGTTCCCAAGGGAAACCTAGGGAACATTCGCCCTCCGTTACAATGCGGAAACTTCATAGTGCTCAAATAATGCGTTCCATAACGCATTTCACACGTGGCGGGCGTCTTAATTTTATTTGCGCAAGCGCGTCTAGAATGTCTGCAAATGGCGCCCGCGTCTTGTCACAGACTCAATAACTTATCACTTACGCGTCATCGTTACCGCAGTGCAGCTAGAACAGTATTTTCGAACGGAATTTGCTTTCAGGCCATTATTAAGTGTGAGCATTTCTGAGCATTGCGAAGTATTCTTTGTCGGGCTGACCTAACGTCGATTTGCAGGTCAGAGATCTATTCACATTTAAAGAGAGACATAAAACTTTGGAGCAGCACAAAAGCAAAGATTAAAACACCTGGCATGTATGCAGCATTGGAACGTACAAGGTGCCGAAGATGAAGTGAAAGACAATCGTGAACAATTTACAGAAGAAACTTTCGTAAACGTAGGCGCTAAGAATTGCAGCATTTTGGGTAAGCCAAGGATATTGTTATACTTATTTTTGTGTTGGTTATGTACCTAGGTTAAACTGACCTTCACACGAGCATTCCGACATGAAGTCAGTGCGTTAACAAGAAATAAATATATGTATCCTTGCGCATGCCCAGTTGGAATATTTACTCCGATTCCCACACAGGAAATGAATCGGCTGTTCACGTAGCTCATGGGTGTAATCTCCGTGTGAATTTAACAAACACGGTGGACGGTCAATCTAGAGGCAGTATTTATTTATTTATTCGCGAAAAAAAAAAATATACGAGTGCATGTTACATTCACATTTTTTAGCTTCTAATGCCTAACTTTCATTTCGTGTTCGGNGAAAAAAAAAATATACGAGTGCATGTTACATTCACATTTTTTAGCTTCTAATGCCTAACTTTCATTTCGTGTTCGGTCGTTGTCTCTGAGAAACGCTATTGCCTCATTTCAGTGGAATATATATTATCAACCGTTTTCTTCTTTCTAGAACAATGCAGTACAGTACATTTTTCGTTATCACAGCAAATAAGCGGCAGGCTTGATGTTCGGTTACAGTAATAAGAATCATTCAATAGTAGAAAACTAACGCAGTTTACAAAGCCTTGCATTGTACAGTTCCGGCAATAATAATTTCCCTGTGCATTAAGTACTAAATAGTGCTCTCTTGATCCGAAGAGTTTGAAATATTAGTTTAGTTCTTAATGTTATTGTGATGCAATGCTGTCTCAAATTTTTGTGATGCAAGGATATTGTTATATTCTGATGGGGAGTACCAAGGTATAATGGAAACTATATATTGATTTTAGTTATATTTTGTTCTAATATAAACTACGTTAATTTTTATGTACTCTTACACTGATATTAAAAAGGTCGTTACCTTGGGATTCTACCCGACACTTGAAAACAATGCGTTGTGGCCAAGTCTTAAAAAGAATACGCGTTTTAAGCTACATTGCTGTACGTCTCATAAACTGTTTTCCCAGGACCAGAAATAATTTCAGACTAATACACAATACAACTTTCAAGACCTCTCGCATCGTAACATTCTCTGGAAGCTCTTTTCAAAACAGCCAAAAGAGGAGTTTCGAGACCACGTTTCTTAAAATATACTCCTTAAACCTGTACAGTGAATCAAAAAAAGTATCCACACACCCACGCGTTTTGTACTAGCGTGTGTGTTTCAGGCCGTGTAAAGCCATAAGCCCTGCGCAGACTGGGGAGAGAAATAGCATGTCTAGAGATGGTGGAAAACCGCGAGAATTTTTTGAGCCGACATATTTTCTATAACACTCTAACCAGTTTATTATTTCATGATTGGATGAACAAGGTTTTGACTCGGCTAACTTGTTTGCAGACCAATCACGAACGTTCAGCTTTATGGTATCAGAGTCTTCATTGGTCCGGTAAAAAGAGTTAGTATATCCATACGTGCATGACAGCCAATAAGGAAAGAAAGCTGACGGATATGTGTATAGTATGTTCAATCCTAGCAAGCAGTCAACTTTTCCCGCGATAAACCACCATCTCTAAGCACGCCCCCGTTGCACTAGTTATTAGCCCACCAACGTCAGAAGGACGAGCACACAATGGGAAAGATGTTATTGCGAAGGAAAAAAAGAATTCACACAGCAGAGGTGTAACCCTGTTTGGCCTCGTAGCTCCCGTATTATCCACCTCCCGCAGTTGTACGTACAAAGACGTGTTCTTTTCACATTAGTTACCAGACTGTTGTGAGCGGTAGTGGTCAGAACGGGGCGCAATAAACGCGAACTGTGTGCGACGCAACGCGAAGAAGTAGTTTCTCTCTATGAGCAAGGCAGGAGTTGCCGTGAAATTGCGAAAATCCTCTCCGCTCGTTTTGGAACTATCAGTTCCATTCTAAAGAAGTACAAAGAAACGGGGAAAACACGAAATAAACCACGATCCGGACGCTCAAAAGTGCTCACGTCCTGCGAAAGATGGCACCTCATCACTTTAGCACGTAAAGAACCATTCTGAAGTGCAGCATTTTTGGCGGAAGAGATCGCATCAACATCTCCACAATCTTTTAGTACTCAAACTGTACGAAATGTATTACACAATGCCAATTTCCATAGTAGGGCTGCCAGGAAGGAACCACGTAGTTCTGCAGTAAACCGACATAAACGCCTGCAATTTGCCAACGAGTACCATGATAGGCCTAACGAATTTCGTGATACTTCAATGTTTCCCGACGAGTCAAAATTATATTCGGTTCAGACGGCAAACGGTGGGTGTGGCGAAAGCCAAACACGGAATTGCAGCCGCTACACACTTCACGTACAGTCAAACATGGAGGAGGAAGTGTTATGGTTTGGGGATGCATGGCGTCTTCTGGAGGTGGTAATATAGCTTTTATTCAAGGCGCATGTAAGTGTTCTGGGTCGTAACCTATAAACTAGTGCGCAGAAGCTGGGTCTGGCAGGGGTATCTGTGTTCCAACGAGACAATGACCCCAAGCACACTGCCATGACAACCACGGAGTGGTTGTTGAATAATGCTCCACGACGGCTTCTCAACCCCACCACAGAGCCCAGAAGTCAATCCTACAAAGCATTTGTGGGAGTATCTAGGCAAGCAGGTACAGAAACACCGCCCTTCAAGCAAGCAAGCAAGCTCTGCGAAGACTGCTTTTGGAAGATAAGGTGCGAAATCTCCCCAGCACATACCACAGAGGTGGTAATACGGCCCATGCCACGTCGCCGCGAGGCAATCATCCATGCTAAGGGTGTGCACACGAAGTATCAAATAATTGATTGGCTGCTGCAGCGTACAAGAGTGTGTTCCGTTTTTGAATGTATGAATACTTTTTGGAGTGTACGACAGACACGTCGGTATTGTTTCAGGTACAGTTTTGTTTCTCTTATATATGTGTGTACGGGCAAACTCAGTACTGTAATGTGATTGGCAAATAAATTTAACATTGCAGCATAGTTGTCCATTATGTTGAACCTGGAGCACAAACTGTGGTGTGCATGAATACTTTTCCTGGTCCCTGTACAAAATTTTTGTGTACACTGAAATTTGCGATAAACTTTCCCACCATTAAAAATTAAAGGTCATAGCTTAAATGTTTCATAGTTACTGGAAAATCGATAGGAAGACTGCTCCGCGCGTAGAGGTAATGATGCACGCGATCTGCTCGACAGTGTCGCGCTTAATCGCTCCTATTACGCGCCTCAAAAGTTCAAAACACCTACGAGGGCCGTGATGGACTTCCAAAGAGGCAAGGGAGTATCTCATAACTTATTTCTTCGCATTTAAGTAATTTATAGCACCTGTCACCTTCGGGGAGCAGCGCAGTCGCTACGGTGCTAATCGTCCCCCACAATAGAGCTTCGGCAGAGTAAATTTACCTTCCAAGACTGCAAAGGGCGGAAGGAGGGAACACCTATTACGTTGGCGGTAATGAATCGCCCGCCCCTGCCGCTTTTGCTTCGCTGGGTGACGAGAACTTTCATGCTTCCGGAGAACTGGACGCGAAGTTGCGATAGTGGATAGGAAGTGCCGAAACCCACCTCCCTTTTCGCTTGCACGAGCAAAACTGTGTGGTACTTCCGATATAGAATACTTGGACATATTAGAAGAGACGTGCAAAAATTCGCGTTATCTTTCGGTGACATGATAGACTCCACTGACTTATACATTAGTGGTCACAGTTCGTGGCTTCATTCACCGCTGCACTGTAAAAAACGTCAGTTATCTGCTTTGATCTCCTCAAAATAATTGGCAATTCCACCGCTCAACTTATGTTATTAGCTCGAGAGTTCTCCGAGATGTGCCTAACATATTTTTGGCCAATGGCTGAAGTTTGTCAAATGCACAGTAACTTGGAGTTCAGTCTGTCCTTTAAAAATAACGCGAATTTTGCATGTCTCTCTACGTGTTAGTAGGGACCTGAAAAATTCGCGAGTTCAGTGACCTGCAGACTAGACTCTACAGTCGTATGCAAAGATATGCCGATGTCAACTGTGCATTGGTTGTCTGCTGTCACAGTGGAAGGCGACGATTGGGCCACAGTTCTCCAGGAGGCGTCAAACGCCGCATGGACCAATGGTTAAAGTTATACAAACACATGTTATTTGAATTCTAGCTTGTCCCAAAATGAATCCGCGAATTCTTCAGGTCTCTTCATATAAGATATCTTTATACAGCTTGTAACAAATAAATGTGTCGACAAATAAAACTGCGCTGTTTGGTAAGTGTAAAATACTTTACTTACTAATGATAAAAAAGGGAGGACAACAGGTTGATTTGAAATGGAACAAGCTTTTATGCAATCATTGTACTGCGTCATCCACGAAAACTGCATTCAGCACTCGCCAAGTTACATTCGTGTTAAAATGGAATCCAGTGAGCTGACAAAAACTCGGACAAACACCTCAAGCGACGTCCGCAGTTTACGAGATAATCAGTATTTGTGGAAGAGGCCTCATAGCGGTCATGTGCGTTTTATACGTCCGCATAGGAAGATAACGCCTGTTCACGGTAAAATGAGCACTTTTGAAAGACCTGCTTAAGTTATACTTGTAAGCATATTGTATATTCTTCCAACTTATGTTCAATTAACATTGGCGTTGGCGTGATCACTTTATATTCGTGCGTCGGATAAGTAAAATTATGAGATTATCATATAAGTAAATATTTTACAATTTTGCTGATTCTTACACTGTGAGCTAAAACTAAATAAAAAATTTCAGGAATCAAAAATATTTACCTTACACTTGTAATTAAACGTTAAGAACTGGAACTACTTTCTTTCGGTCGTTACCAACTTTACTGGGTGCATGCCAATCGGCGCGTCCGTTAAAATATATGTATGCATGTATAGGCTGTTTACGGTAAAGTAGGCACATTTGAGGTCCTAGTTACTTTTTCCTTTCACCCATTTTTATCCTTTAACAACCTTTTAAATTATATATTTCCATGTAAGTAATAAACACGGTGTGTATATTCCACCGCACTCGGAAGTCAACGTCTAAGGCTGGAATATTCCAAATTTTAAATTACAGGTATTTTCAAAGTGCTCACTTTACCGCGAATAGACCATAGGAGCAGTGACATTTTTCAAAGGTTGATTACGAAAGTGCTCAGTCAAAAGTGAGCGGCGTATAGTGTTTCGGGAGTGCAGATGATGTGACGAGGCCACGTCTTTTGTCGCTGCACACGCGAGTAGGAGTGAATGAAGATATACCAGCGAGGTCTTGAGAGCGGATGAGGGTGATTGTGGTGAGTATGGAGCAACGCCAGAATGAAAGAGTGGGGGTAACCGGGAGATCCCCGAGAAAACCCGCTGACCAGTGATATCGTCAGGGCAAGATTCTTACTTGCGAAAATCCGGGGGTGGCCCGGCCGGGGAACGAACCCTTTTCGCTCTTAGTGGGAGACGAACAGCCTAACCGCTCAGCCACCGCGGCCTCACTGATAAAAGTGGCCATGCGTTGGTAAAGTTGGTTCGAAATTTGCTTAACGGTATTGTAGACAATCAACCTGCTAACAGAAAACTGGCGCGACACTGTCCGTGTTGATATCGGAGATTCCGAATCGCCCTGCACACTTCGCAATATGTCGCCAGTAGTAAATTGTGGGTTGGCTACACACGGAGTCTAATGCGACGATCTGTGTGCCTCGACGTCCACCTCCAAGTTCCTGTCCAACTATATTGACGCGCATTTCCTTCCTGAGACCACTGTCGCAAAATGCGACCGACGGTTGTACACTCTAAGAAATCCTTCGTAAAATTACCATACCAATGTACCCGAATAGCAAGAAAGTTCGAACGGTAAATAATTTTTCCCATACACCCATGGTAACGTTCCTACATCCGCTCACGAACATACCACTGTGTAGGGAAGTCCCCAACCTTACGCAGTAAGGGTGCTCAACAATCCTATAGTTGCCGCTCGACATGTGGTATTATTTCCATATAGTGTACAGGTTAAAAACTTCTATTGCGGGTTAGGAAGTTAACCAGGGAATTTTTTTTACAGTGTAGCATCACGTAGCGTTTCTTCCGCAATACGGTGTGAGGGCCAACCAACAGCAGGGAGGTCTGCAATTAAACCTCTCGTAAACACATTCGCTTGATGGGATTGCCTTGCGACAGCGTCTCAGAAGGCATCACAGTGCCTCGTTCGTTCTCCAGACGCCGCGACAGCCAGAACGCTCACTTCGTGGGGTCGCGATGACGTCTTGAACGACTGCTTCACGCGCTGGTAGTCTGCGTACACCACGCGTGTGGTTAGTGTGATTACCCAGGCGTGATAGCCAGACGCGTAACTGACGTATCTACAACCGCCCTGAGCCTTTTATGTTACTGCGTTCACGCCTTCGTGTCGTGGCTTGTTCTCTGTCGGGCAGCGTACTTATTATGAAAGATTTAACTCGCTGGGAAAATATAACCTCCTCTTGTTGTAAAAGGTGTTCGAAACCAATCCGTTCAAGTGTTTCATGGCCAATTAAAATTTTCCTGAACATAAGCTTTATTAATAACGAGTGTACATTTTCCAATTATTACGTATCCAAAAAATTCATGACTGTGTCTGTAGCTCAAACTCCTGTAATGTATTCTCGTAAAAAAGTTAAGTTGGAACTGGGTGATGAAACATGGTTGTTCAGAAAACTGGTTGGTACTACTGGTGATTTTCATGTACTCGGTCATGTACAGCTTGTATACTGTGTTTAAATGCATAACTAATATTTACTCAATTGCAATTAAATTATTCCCCGCCAATGATCCCTTTACCACGTGGAAAACAGCGTGACCTTGTGTGCCAAAATTAGCTACAGACCCAACAGCAGTTGGATTTAAAACAGTTTCGTGTACAGCAAAAGTCTTCCAACATATAATATCTCGTACACTAATTTGGTTAAGGAAATTAACAGCAAAACAAGGACTATTATTAGCTCTTCTGAAGAGTCACATTCACAGAAGACCATAACCAGGATTACTTGTTATGTAACTAGAAGGTGAAAAGAGTCTAAAGCAAATTTCAAAAACTAAGAAAATCTTCGCCAACGAAGCCATCGTCGTTCGCTGAGATGTCACGTATAATGTCACTTAATATATCGGTACATAATTTTTCCTATGATAAAAAAAACTCAATTTACACGCAGGATATATTTTAAGGTGCTTTTTTATATGAAAGTATTCTGGCTTACTTGGCTTTTGATTACTTGTAAAATACACTGTTCAACAACGAAACACTTCACACGACGCTGTTTCGAATAGATTTTCGCATCCGCAGTAGCTTAACTTGACATTCAAAGTTACTATGGGAAATAACTTACGTATCTTAGTTTCCAAAACCTACAGAAGTAACCATGGTACTATTCATACAGTTGACTGATGAATTAATGTGATATGCATAATATACAAGATGACAATAAAAAAAACCTACAGTAAATAAATTTTATATAAAGCTATCTTGATTACGTTTTGTTGAATTATAATCTGGAGGATGAGTAACATTTCCTTGCTCGTAAACATAAATCCTAAATTCCATTTTTTAACGCTGTGCTTGTAATGTACTCCCTCCAGAAGAATCCCATTTCACTTAGTTTCGAGTTGGCCTATGACTAAGATGGCTTAGGCCGTGTTCGAATTGACCATTTGGTATTTTAGGATTTTAGTGTTTAGTAGCGTTCAATTTGGACGCCGTCGATAGTCTCTTGTTCAAAAATTGTTGCGATTTGGTAATTTGGTGTTTTGGTCCGTTTCGGTACAGACTACAAACTAAATAATAAAATACCAAATACGTCGCCCTTTTGGTTGACTAATTTAGGTCACGTGACCTTTTAATAAACTAAAAGTGCCAATTCGAACATGACCTTAGTATGAATACTGTTGTGCTTCTGGTCTGCGTTGACCTTGGCCCGTCCCACACGAGCGGACGGAAGAGGAGGACAGAGTAGTGAAATGTTATCAGGCGGCGAGCCACAAATAAAAGTTTCAATGACTAGCGAGTGATAATCCTACCAGTGTTTAAAGCTATAGATACTTGCCGCCGCGCATTCTTCCGCCTGGTGCGTGATAAACCTTTTGTGACTCGCGCGCTGCTGACCTTTGGCAGATCAAATTTCTGAATTTATCTGAAGAATTTTCTAGTGATTTACTGCCCTTGTTGCTCTCAACGTGACTCGGGGTGCGGCAAACCTTCCAGGTCAAGGCCAGTGACTATAAAAGCGCGTCACGCCTCTGAGCCGGCAGTAAAGTAAAGTGAATAGTTCGTGAGCGTCGGGAGTCTGGGCGATCGTTCGACGTTAAGCGAGAGACGACGAGCGAGGAGAGAAGCGAGTATCGCCGGAAGTGACCATCGGGAGGAAGATCTGCGACTGTGAGCATCAGAGCAGTGAAGAGTACGACTTGCAGGCTGAACTATTGGATTGGATGCGTGAGTGAAAGACATTACAAATGATGGCAACAGACAAACTGAACATGTGTTAATGATTAGTGCGAGTTAATTGACTACAACCAAACAGGGACATTAAGAAGGACATTAATTAGAGTTTAAATATACATTAAATACTGCGCTCACTAAGAAATAAAAATAGTAATAGTGGAGATAGATAGATTAATGTTGTAAATAATATATCTGCGAATAAATTATAAACCAAATTTAGTGCTTCATTTTTATTAAGACCTCCATCCGTCACGAACTTGAATACAGTCTCGTAACAATAACGAAACTGGCCTTTTTTTTTCAATTTCGTACAGCAAAACTTGAAATATTAGTTTATTTTCATCATATCTAGTGCATTTTATTTGTTCCCATCTGAATTTTCTTGCTAAAATAAATATTTATGTTGTACAAAATAACCAAATTAATTTCAAGGGTAACAAATAGTTAATATTCTAAGTGTAGTTCCTAGGAAAAAAATATCAAACTCTAATAACGAGAAATCCAATATTAGGTAAATTTCGGGTATAGAAAAATTAAAAAAATTTGTGGCCAACATTGCGTAACAGAATATTTTGTACGAGTAAATACAGGAATTCACCACGATATATGGCAATGGCCATTTACTAGTTTAAGTCGTTCAAAGTACGAGTACAGAAAATGTATTGCTGTCATTCGGCTACCGACACACTTGTGTGTGATATTCAATACGGCTTGACATAACTTTGTATAAAGTCCAATGTGTGAATAAAATATTTTGAATTATCCTTATTATTAAAATAAATTATATAATGTAACGTCAACATGGAATCAGGCTGATCACTAAGCAAAAATTGCATGTAGAGCTGGTTACAATTAAGAATAGGATTTTGATTTTCCAATAGTAAATTAGTTTTGGCAAATTTAGCACGACCGGTGTTGCAATTTGGTGACTGAATTTTCCAAATTGTTATGTGTAAAAGAGGATGGAAATTTATTGAACATTGAGTTTCAGTTTCTATGTTAACTAATTTTGCTAGTGTCGTAATTTCCTATGTGATAGTGTATATTAAATATTTTCTTTCATTATTGCGAGGATAACTTCAACAAATAAATCATTTTCAAGCATACAAAGAAATTACTATCTTCTTTCTAAATTTCACTCTTTGCCAAACCATTAAGTTCCTTCTCGGACGCGTGATCTCGTAAACGCGTCAACAACACAAGCAATTTTCAACTACTGTTCGAAAAGTTACACGTCTCTAGAAATTACTCCGTTGCGCATATCCGCGTCTGGAAAGTTTAACAATCTACCGGAAGATTAAATTCTGTGCTAATATCAACGATAGTAGTTTCATACTTCCAATTTTCATTCCCTGTAACGAAGTCATATATTAAGAAAGTCACCGGGAATAATAACAATCTTTACTTCCTTTGCGACTTGGCTAATTAAGATCTTACTTAACGTGCAATGACTGGAAAGGAACGTACTAAGGGAATGACTGCAGCGAGTGTGTAAAACGAAACGATACAATGCTGTTTCCGATATAGCTGGCCGGAATCGAAACCAGGACCTGGCCAAAAATGCCACCGCATCACCAAAAGCTCGGTTTACTTCGAATCACGCATAGGATACATGGTCATCACCCATTGAGACAGATATTTTCTTAGAAACGGATAGGAAAGCAAGTGTGTCGATATCTCTGAAGCAACACACTATATTTGAATTCACCTCCCAAATAAAATAAAAAGTCCTCATTTCAATTTGCAGTATATTTCTTTCACGACAATCGGAAGTTGCCATACATACTGGACGGATTAGCTACGTTCTTGTTTACGTTTTCGAACAGTGGCTGACGTCTGGTGACGGAAACGTGCTCGTATATCGGCGATAAGCTCATGTATTTTGTGTTACAATTCAATAAACGAGAGTTGATGTTTGCTGAAATTCATAACCCACGCNGTATTTCGCTCGAACAAATGCTGTTTAGTTCCACAGAGCTTTAACAAATCAACGAATGGCGTGTCAAGGTACGAGTTTGCTAACGAAGTTACGTACAAACTCTGGTCACATGAACCGAAAATGTAATAAATTAGTTTTAATCTCTCACAAGAAAATTTTAAACTTTCATAAAATACTGGTTTATAACCCACACCATTCAGTTATGAGAGCAACACCTTAAGTATAATATACGTATTGAAAAATTAACACAGCAAACCTTACAATCTGCAAAACACACGAATTCACTAATGCACAGATTCAAATAGAGAAATTGAAGGAAATTAATATTCTTGTAGTATGATAAGCTTATGGAGATATTATGTGCTTAGGTAAATATTCAGTGGGAATTACGTCTCGAAGAACTCTGAAATATAAAATACTAAGAAGTTCATAACCACTGTATACAACTAAATCTCGTGGGTGGCGACTAGGTGCTCGTTTGAGCCATGCCGGGGTCCCACACGTCAGCGAGCATGTCCGTTCACTGCTAAGAGAGGATGCTATTGGTTATTGCTGACACACAAACTATTTTATAATTGGCGGTTTCTTGGGTAACATATATACGAAAACCATTCCCATAGGTTCCAGAATGTCAGGTATTGTAAGGAATATTGTAAGTACTTCTTACGCCGAGCGGAGAGATGGAGTGGGGTGAAGAGATTTGTGCGGCTCTTAACAGCGAGGTCTTGAGAGTCAATGAGGCTGATGCGAGATGATTATGGAGCAGCGCCGAATGCAAGGACGAGGAAATCGGGATGTCTGCGAGAAAACCCGCCAGCCAGAGGCATCGTCCGGCACTATCCCCACATGCGAAAATCCGGGGGGCGACTCCGCCGGGGATCGAACCCAGTTTGCCTGGATGGAAGCGAGTAGTCTGACCACACAACACCACAACGGCCTATTCTCACGCCAAACATTTCTTCTTTCGCAGCACCTGAAGGTAAAAGTTAATGCGTACGTTAAGGGGTTAACAAAGCAACCAACAGTGACGGGGCAGCCAAAGCTCTCTCACAGACGCATATCCTCTCAATTTCTTCGCCCGAGGGCGTACCTGCTCACATCCCGGGGGAGATTCGACGTTGTTCCCGCACGCTGCAAGCTGCTTGACACAGGAAGAGGCATCCACGCACGCACACGCGCCTAGGGGCTCCCTGGGGATCGCGTCCACTCATTGTGCAGGGGGAAACTACCCTTGT
>NQII01001121.1:448294-464503 GCA_002778355.1 Clitarchus hookeri | reverse complement strand
TTTTTTTTCACTGTCGCCATTGATTCGCGCGGGCGCAGGTACGCGCATAACAAGCGCTCGTTTACACCCACGAGCACACACGAGCACACACGCGGCACACACGGGCCGCAATCGCGCGGCTTTGGCCGGGCCGGCGACAGTACGGCATTCTTCCGGTCGTGGAAGGGATTACCGGGGGAAGAATTCCATCCCTCCCAAAAAGCTGGCGGTCGGGACGCTTCTAGAAAAAAAAATGGGTCTCAGCCACCGGTTCGGAACTGCCGCCGATTAATTATTTGTGCCGGTCGCGGCAGGAAGCGGTCGGATAAGCTTAATCACCTGTCGCTCGCTACTTAACTTAAATAAAAAAAAATACAGTTACCCGCAATATCTTCCAGCTGTCACATGGAGGCCTAGTGATAAAGCAATATGTCCAATAAAACTGAGTACAAAAATGCGGCGAACCAGTAGTTCGAAGAATTCCTTATTATATACTTGCACAATTTTTTCCTAAAACTCTAGAATATTCTCGTTTTAGTTAAGGACTAACTGTGAGCAGTAATTACTGAAAATAAATAATTTTTACAGGACATTTTTAATGACGAAACACTTTTTATTCCTTTTTTGTTTTTAATGGTTCCATAGGGGGAGGAGATACTTACGATGTGGGAAACGGTAGCTTCAAAGTGTACACATTATAAGATGATTTACAGAAAAAATTTTAAATATCTCACTAGATTTCAATACTACTTTTTTTTCACTTAAAATAGCTTACGCGCTGAGTACAAATAATATTTTATTATTTTATCCGGCAATGTTTTCCAAATAATTGTTCGTATGAGATATTCATATGACCGTGCCGTTAGCGCTTACTAAAAGATATTTAAGAATCGAGAGCTGGTAACCAACCTTAAACTAAGTGGCACTATGTTTGACGTTAACCTAGGTCGGTGTGGTGGCCCTTGCCTTGTACGACCCTCTGGTAACACTAAAACCAAAGATTATAAAAACAAATTTCATACATTTTTGTAAACTTGTAAAAGTCCAGAAGATAATAGATTTGCCTCCAACACCATCAATCCGGTTGCCCGTCCACCATATTAAAATTCTAGATCTACCATCAACTTTTTTTCTATTATATGCACAATTTGGAACAACTGGAAAAATATAGTAGTGGACAAAAATAAATGTTTTCTTATTAAACCTGTCTTGCACTTTTCCCGGTATGTTATCTTTATCTTAAAACTCATTTACACTCATTGGCAATAAAATTGTTGCAGCCACAAGGTAGCAGCCTACACGACTGAAATGTGGTTGGAAGTTTTGAAAATGTGAAACATGCAGATGATTGACGTTTCACTCTCTGCTGCGCATGCAAGTGTCGTCAGCAAGGACTATACAAGGTCGTCCCGATGTGCATGCTTTCTATTCTGTTTCGTACTGTTTTTTTCGGTAGTACGACTTCAAGGCGCAGTAAGCCTCGGAGACGAGTTCGACAGCACTTCGAACTGAAGGGACACGTTCGAGAGGGTCGCATCTTACAGTCGGGATGGTTGTTTCACCGCACTGCGCGCCACACCGGTCGTGCGGACACGACCGTAGCCACGAACCACATAGACGGAGGACCAGTGGATAGTCCGACGTGCACGGAGTGCAACGATTCACAGGATCGCGGGCATTCATGCGATAGGGATGCTACACCTGCAGCATCATGTTAAGGCCAGCATCGTTGGCACGCAGCCCATTACGACGACTGCCCTTAAGGCCCCCGTCTACCTGGAACTCTTACCCACGTTTAAGCCGAGAAGCGCGGGAGCGATAAGGGCGACACTGCTACGCGCATCAAGTACGCCATCACCGCTAAGCGCAAGGCTCTGAACTGGCGTGCAGTGTTCTCGTCGTGCTGCGTGTACCTATGGGAATTTCAGCGGTGACCATTTTATTTTATTAGTGGGAAGTCTTTAGGAAGGTTCAGTGCAGGCGCCTATAATAGTTTTGTATGTATATGATGCGTGCATTTTGAGCTACAGTGCCTTGGAAAGGCCGTTTTTAGCGGTTTTGGAGTACTCTGAATTGATTTTTCTAACGTACGTGATATTTTGAAAGTACTTAACAGCTCTCGTCTGAAGTGTGTGTTCTTTTCGTAGATCAGCACGTTGGACGCCCGCTTAATAGTTTCGTTGAAAAACGTGTATTTGGAACGCTCTGCAACGCAGTTCAAGCGCCAGGTAGACGGGCGCCTTAACACCCCACGTAAACTCTGCCACGGGCTGCGATAGTCTCGCAACCGAATATCACGGAGCCGCATGCAGAGTAGAAGGCAGTAACCTTCAGTGATGAGGCGTGCTTTTCTCTCTTGGTGGCGAACACCAGCGCATCCTTGTGTGGAGATAACGTGGGCAGCGCCAACATGAAATGTCTGTCGTCACACGTAACACGTTCAGACACCTAGTATCGTGGCGTGGGGTGAGATTTCGTATGACGACCGGTCACAGCTGTTCGTCACAAACACTCCGACAGCCCAACGGTACTTCGTGATGCAGTATGGGGAGCGAGGCAGTTTCGGGACGATATGGAGCATCAGCAGTGGCATCCCCATATGAATAACCTGTAAATGGGTGTCGGAGAGATGCACACTAATTGGAGACGCCTTTTAACGTGGAAAACTAATCTCCTAGGTTCGAGAACTATCGAGGGTACTAAATGCATAATTAGGTGTAAATGTAATTAGGAGAAATTAAAGCATAATGAGCAATTGTGTGATAAATAATTACGAGTACCAAGAGTAAGTACGTGCACCGAGAGTAAGTACAAGTACCGAGACTAAGTACACATACCGAGAGAGTAATTTCTCACTTAAGTACACATGGTTATCGGCTGTCGAAACACAACAGAATAGGAAGGTGTGGAGCGCGGAGGGGAGTTGAGGTGCTGCTTGGTTCGACGCCCGTAGGGGGTAATTAGGTCCAACTAAAGCATAATGGACATTTGCGTAATAAATAATCGCATCATGAGTAATTGCGTAACATATAAGTACACATACCTAGAATTATCACGTACCGAGAGTAATAAATGTACCGAGACTAAGTACATGTACCAAGAGAGTAATTATACACTAAGTACACATCCTACCCCGAACAATGCACACTCACAACTGAAGTGTAAATCGCCAATATATTTGTGTTATACGTCCACCATCTTGGATTCCCGTCATTAAATTACCATTCATGCCAGCTAGAGCGCAACATCAAGGAGATAGGCCAAGAACTCATTAAACCTTCATATAAGCATATATGAAGCATATATACCTTCATATATAGTCAGACACCATTTCCGATCCGTTTAAGATATAGCCACCAAAATTATAACAAGAAACAACCCTGATGATTAGGGTGCTATAGTCAATAACACCTTAAGCCCTCTTATAAGCATAGTTGCACATAATTTCCAAACGGTTTAAGATACAGACACCAAATTCATAACATAAACCTCACCCCGACAACAAACAGAACCGCACGATGAAGTACGCATTAAGCCCTCTTATAAGCATAGTAAGCCACCATCGCCTATCCACCAAAGCTATAGCCACCATACCATAAGCATCGCCCAGACAAAGAGTAGAACAACAAGGCAACTACACCTTAAACCCATCCTATAAGAATAGTTTACCAATACTTTCCATTCACCGAAGCTACAGTCACCAAACATTTACTCCTTTTTGATATTCGTAAGCGATACACAACTGATAATGACATCTTGGGAGACACACACTCGTGATGCGGGTTCGCAAAGATGTTTTCAATGTATTATACAAAACACTATTACATTGCTAGCTGCAGTGTTAAGTGAGTAAAATATATGCATGTCTAAGTGTGTTTACATCCAAGAGAGACCGCATTTTGTTCTAAAGATCGTTGAAGCTGCGAGACCCACTTAACTAAGCAACACCCACCAGGGAGGTTGTAGGTAGAGAGGCCATACACTTCCAAACTCCGATAGGCAGCACCATGATTACCAGAAGGGTTCCACTACAGAACGAACCTTCATCAAGAACACCTCACATCGTGTGCGCATATCCATTAAGACCAAAACGCTCATGCGTCCCCATTTCAATAAAAGATATAATGTTGCTAGTATTTAAAAAAAAAATCTTTATACACTGTACCACACTTAAAATTAAAAGAACAATACTTTAGACACCAAATAAAAAACCTCCTTTATAAGCGACATAAATACCTCTATTACATCATTGAGACACTGAAGCGAGGACCAGTGAACTGGCGAGCATATTGTATCTGTGCACCATCCTGTTTCCGTGCAACCATAATGTGTCTGGAAATCAAGTAGATCAAGGGTCGCAGGTGTAGACCAGATGATAGGCAGATATAAAGGTTCTGGTAAACATCTAGAACATAGATCTCAGGTTTGGACCAGTACTTAATATCTTGACACATTAGCATTGTATTACGTTACGCATGATATGCATGCATTCGTACTCAACATACCCGATTCCACATCGTCAGTGGTTTATATCACCTTCAAGCATATACGAATTTGCATATTTGGAGCCCTTACAGAGACTAGCCTTGACCCCGTGTCTGTCACATTAAATGACCTTAATCCCAAAAAGGTTCTAAAAAATTCCCTTCTACTCCCTCCATGGAAAGGAGACGACTGACCCTTACCAATTGCTATTGGCTGTTTTTCAGCTGGCCTCCACCCCTACGAACTCTTCTCATTGGTTAATTAGCCGGCAGGTCTCCACCCTCCTCACCTATACTCATTCCACAGTATGCATATATCTTGTTTTTTTTTTTTTCGTTTGTGATTTGTTTTCATTTTCAACACCTAAGTGAAACTAATGTATTTATTTGCCCACCAGACGAGCTGGAGATTTATCCACCAGGTGGCAGGCATATTATTTTATATATTTAACATACATGTGATGCTGTCTGCCAATTACTCACATTCGCTCGACCTCTTCAATGCCATGCCATATTTACTGTCCATTTATTTTTAGTAACGCTCACTAGAGAGCACTGGTAACTCATGTTTCAACCACCAGAGTTAATCTAGTCTCGGTAAGAGTGCTATCGACCTGTACCAAATGGTGACGAGGTCATGGAAATTGTCATATGTATTTTTTTAATATTTTTTATGTAATTATTTTTATTTTAAATATTTTTTATATAAAGCGGGGTNTTAGTAACGCTCACTAGAGAGCACTGGTAACTCATGTTTCAACCACCAGAGTTAATCTAGTCTCGGTAAGAGTGCTAACGACCTGTACCAAATGGTGACGAGGTCATGGAAATTGTCATATGTATTTTTTTAATATTTTTTATGTAATTATTTTTATTTTAAATATTTTTTATATAAAGCGGGGTTTTTTAAATAAATAAATCATCACATATTTTTTTCACACAAAATTTGTTGCACACTTAATAAAATATATAATCACCAAAATCCAATAATTTTTAATAATCTTCTTCGAGCATAGTCCAAATAACATATCATTTTAATCTGCAGATCTTCAATTATGATTTTGGGATATCTCGTAGAAGGCTGAGCAATTCATGTAAGGCAATAGGCAGCAGTGCTCTACGAGGGGCAGCACAAATCACAGGGTCGCTAGGAAGACCTTTGACACAAGCAGAGGCAGCAGCTGTACTTGTCTCCAATTCACCATCCATCACATTACCATTGCAGTGTAGACTTGACTCCACTTTGATCGATGGCTCTATGATGCTAGTACCAACATCCGGCTCAACGAAATAAGGTCTGTCAGAAGCAGAACTGACATCAGCAGCCTCGGGATTAAACATAGCTGGACGCCAACGAGAGGGCGCAGGTTCATCTCTAGAACAAGGGGCAGAATCATCTATGATGGGTACTAACACGAGTGCCTGGCATCGGCGATGTGCTCAATGGCGTCTGGTCGTCTGGCTGGCAGCATTCTTCTTGGAGCCAGGTTGCTGGGAATGTAACGATGTTTCGTGCCCCGCCTGAAGCGAATCCACGACACAGTCGGTCGCGAGGATAGTAGCATGAGTCTGAGCCGAGGCGATGATTTGGTTCACGGATCAGGGAAGCTTCTTATGCGGCNTGTCGCGAGGATAGTAGCATGAGTCTGAGCCGAGGCGATGATTTGGTTCACGGATCAGGGAAGCTTCTTATGCGGCTTTATGTGGAAAACGACGCAGGCCGATGCTCCCGGACCGTCAAATTGAAATTGCATTGGTTCTTAGACGATTGGAAAATGTGCGAATCGCCAATGCTGCATGCCGCTACCATCGCAGGTCTCGGTGTAGGTGTGTAGATATCCATCTTCTGTGACGAAACTATACTCCATGATACCAAAGTCTGGCTTGGTACCTGCATAAATGTTTGTAGGACACGATGATGCGAATCACCGCAAAGTTTCGTCAGCTTGCGAAGCGAAGGACATTCATACTCGGCCTNGTTTGTAGGACACGATGATGCGAATCACCGCAAAGTTTCGTCAGCTTGCGAAGCGAAGGACATTCATACTCGGCCTTCACGCCGATAATTTCCACTTCAAATTTACACAAGTCGCAAAGCAATTATTTCTACTCAGGCACGGCTACATAAATCGAGACCTTCGGGCACTGCATTGCCAAGTGTGGCAGCATGTTTCACACCTTGGTACGGAATCTTGCCATCGTCCCACTTCAGTCCGTGGTAGTACTTGGTTAGCAACNCGCAGCATGTTTCACACCTTGGTACGGAATCTTGCCATCGTCCCACTTCAGTCCGTGGTAGTACTTGGTTAGCAACGAGTTTGTATTCTTGCTCTTCTCATCCAACAGTATCCAGAATAATGGGGCAGATGGAGCGTGTGTGTGTATGTATATATATCCCAAACATTTATATGTGAATATAGCGATATACATGGTTCGCAGTTTGCTTACCTTGTTATGTAGCTGTTGATCGATCAGCCATACACACATAGATTACGTAATTGTAAAGGGGGTCAACATGCTATAAAATGCGTGTTGGTTCCTGGGAGAGAGTGAATGAGGCCGGGATGTAAGTGCAGTTCTTCACCTCGGGGGTGTCAAATCTGATGCGATTTCATCTCCCTTATCCCCCAACAAAATAAGTACGATCATCATAAAGGGCAAATGCGAATCACTATAATGAGATGTGCTTGCCATTTTTGCCTCTGCACCTTCATATTCGCAATCACACATACACATGGGTTCTGCGTCAATTTTGGACCTCCGACCAGGGTTTAAAGTCAACTCCTGGGAGGTTCCAATGCTTATCCCTTCGTCGGAATTGCAAGGGGCAAAATGGTAACTATATCGTACCCGTAAAAAAAACCTGGAGGTGACATATTTAAAAATCTTTTTTTGCTTCTGTGGCAGTCGTATTACTTTCAATTTTCCCCCCATAACTACTGTTTTTCTGTGATTTTATATATTTAAGCCATATTTTTATACTTATTCCTTCGTTTCCAGATAACAGTATTTGGGTAATTTTTTCTCGGTGGTTCTTCGAACCGTCTGTCTGTCTAGGGAGTGTTTTTCGCTGCTGATGTCTCTTTGATTCTTGTTTCATGTGTTTTCTTACGTTTCCTCGGTGGTGTCTATAGTACTGTGTGGGTTTTTTCTGTATTTATTAATATTTGTAACGTTGGTACTGAAATTTTGTTTGTATTTTCCTTTGGTGGGTTGTATACTTCTGTACCTTAGCGGGGCATTTTTTTCTGAATTTGTTAATATTTTTCGTCTTTGATCCTAACATTTAGTTTGTTTTATTCCTTGTCAGGGGCATCGGGCGACACATTTTTCATTGGCGTCTGTATAGTTCTGTGCGTGTGTGTGGGTATTTTTTTCTGTATTTATTAATATTTTCTATCGTTGGTGCTAGCATTTTCTTAATATTTTCTGTTGGTGTTCTGTTCATCGTTGTTGGGGTGTATATTTCTGAATATTTCTGTTAAAATTTTTCCGTCATTGGTTCTACAATTTTTCGTCGGTGTTGGTGTATACTTCTGCATATTTCTGCGAATATTTTTAATCGTTAGTCCTGGCAATTTTAATGCTTTTTTTTTGGCGGGCTGTTAACTCCGGCTTCTTCGGTCGACATTTTTTTCAAAGGTGTAATTATAATTCTGCTTTAAATTTAAATGTAACGAGGCTTTTATATGTTAAATGGCTGCGACACTTTTTTCGACGTTTAGGGTATCTGGAATTATTTTTTCATTGGTTCAGCATTGGGCATTCTACGTAATTTTTATTGGTGTTGTCAAGAAATTTCGGTGTAGCTTATCTGTTTGAGTAAATGTTATGATGTCTTTTGCTCCTTTTGGTACACTGGGGTTTTCAACGTTGGAAATTTACCATCCCCTTAAGCAGCTGTCACTTGCAACTGTTGTGTGCAGAAAAACATCATTGTGTTGGGGCGTGCGTCGTCGGAACCCACATACATCTTACGAAGATAATCATTATGTCAAAAAAACTCTTAAAACATTTTTTTTTTAATATTTGCCATATGTAGTCTTCCGTCCGAACGTCCGAGGAACCGCTCACATGGACTGGTCGCAGCCATATTGGCGGTAAGAGGGAGGGAGTCGATGCACGTCCACGATATGTGTAGGTGGAAACATACATCTGGAGGATGTGCAGTGGGTCCTACATCTGGCTGAAGTTGCTAATGTTTTCTGGTGAAGGAGTAAATGGAGGTATGTCCGTATGGTTTGAATGTTACACGTGTGTTGCTATTCAAGCAGCTAGATTCATGACGGAGAGCTTAGTTTGCTGGCAGACGTCGTGGAGAGCATATCGTCTCTATAAGTTTCTCTTCTTGGAATACTCCATGGACAGCCTTCAAGCAGCGCCATCGACTTCAAAGATGTCTTCGGCTGTTCCAGTAGCTCCTTCACCTGTGACTGCAGCACGCGTACCACTGGCAAAGCCATCTGGTTCTTCGGCTGCACCATCTTTAACAGAGCTCCTCCCATTGGCCGATCCATCCTCGCCAGAGAAAACTTATCCCTGCAGCTACTACAAGGTATTTTCCCACCAACACATTGCACGTCGTCGTGAGATTCATGGATGTATGAAGAATCCAAACCGGATCAATTATCTTTGCTTCAAATTTGGGTTGATGTTCTACCGTTATGACCTTTTCTGCAAACACATAAGGCCATGCAAAGTTAAACTGCGGGGCTAATCGATTCTCCAGTACCATTTCTGTAAAAAAAANTCTGCAAACACATAAGGCCATGCAAAGTTAAACTGCGGGGCTAATCGATTCTCCAGTACCATTTCTGTAAAAAAAAGAGATCCTTCAAACGTCATTATTGCTGTGATGAACTACAATAACCATAGCTTCTCTCTTCCTTCCCCGNAAAAAAAAGAGATCCTTCAAACGTCATTATTGCTGTGATGAACTACAATAACCATAGCTTCTCTCTTCCTTCCCCGCCTACATCATCTACGAATACACCACCATCCTCAGTTCCTGTACCTTTGGACTAGCCGAAACCTCCTTGGACCAGCACTGTACTACCCGCCTATCGGTGTCGCTTTTGCTGCACGGAGTTAGCATTGAAACTCGCCCTGTGTCGCTATGAAGTTCACGAGTGTACGAAAGCTTGGTTTTGTTTATAACCGAGGTCAATTGATGCGAAGACTATGAATTTAAAAAAAAGAGAATGAAGCAGTTGTAGATTTTACCGAATAAAATAGTTTTGTAAATAATTGCGAGTTTCAATTATTCCTTGTTTGTTAAAAAAATTTGAATTAAAAATACAAAATGCATTTAACGATTAGATAATTGTATAAGGTGTAATGGTACTTCAATTAGCATTACAACAAAAATTAGTTTGTTATAATCGGCGTTAAAGTTTTTAATAAAAATTATATATTTAATAAGTTATGCATGTAGTCAAAGTCTTGCATCTTGCATGTAGATACATTGCTGATTGAAAAAATATTTTTTTTTTTTAAATATAAATGGAAAATTACATGTTTTCCTATACCTATAAATATAAGTGATGACATCTCGCCTGGCAGCTAAATCAAGAAATTAACGCCACCTCTGTGTTGAAAATAGAATCTAACATGGAGGGCACCAACAGCACCACCTATACTTAAAAAATATAAACAAGTTTGGCTGCCACCTGATGGCTAAACCGGCAGCTCACCTGGTTGGTAAAAATCGATAGCTAATACGAAAGTGCCACCTAGGTGATGAAAACATATGAAATCCAAGAGGACGTCCTCAGCAATTTATAAACAACTGACAAAGAAAAACAAAATAGCGTCCTCCAGCAATGTATAAACAAATGACAAACGAAAAAACCAGGATGGTGTCCTCCAGCAATGTATATACAAATGACAGACGAAAATACCAAGATGGCGTCCTCCAGCAATGTATAAACAAATGACAAACGAAAAAAACCAAGATGGCTGCAAACGACAGAATGTGTATTGGTATGGGGTGGTTGTGAGGGGGACCTCCGCAAATGTACGTTAGTTAAAATAATTTTTAATAATTTTTGTAATTTTTGGTTAATTGTTGTTGTTTTCTTTGGGATTTTTTAAGTTTCAAGGTTTAAGGTCACTGGGGTCACGGTAAAGGGTCAAGGTCATCTGAATCCATTATGGCCCCCGGCTGACCGGAATGGCAGAGCACGAACAGCTCCGACGCTCCGGTCTGAGGTCCCGATGTGCCTAAGTCCCCATCATCCCTCTACTCTTGGAGTATTAATTTTTCTAGCTTGTTAATATTTTGAAAAGAGAAAATTTCTCAATGCACATATATAAGCTTACCCAACTAGCTATTGACCTTATACCGCGTACAGACATGACGACTGAAATACGAACTATTGTTTTTTTCACAATATTTATATTGGCACATTTTGGAATGACATAAACATAACGTAAAGAAGAACATAAACGACTTAACATAACCAAGAATGTGAAATATGGCGAGACGTGGTTCCCCTTAGAGAAAGCTGCAAAGAAACGGCGTTGGCAGTTGAGCAAGGTGGATCGCATGTAGCGGGGCCGGTAGCCAGGAGACGTCGCGAAGAGACATGACGAAGGATCGTTTACCGCGGTCGGACGGACAGACAGCCAGCCGGCCGGCCGGGGGGCGGTATCGCGCCAGTAACTCTGCTGGCGGCATCAGCATTATCAACGAGCAGGGATGGTTAGTGCGGGGGGGTGGCGGGGGGTCGGCTGACAGGAGTGTTATCAGTGTGGTCGGGTCACGTGATGCGTGTTAGGCCTCTCCCGCGCGCCGACCGGCACAAGGTAACTACCCCTGTAGGCCGTGCTGCCAACTTCGGGCTTTCCCTTAGCTGCTCTCGAACCTTCCGGAGAGAAGCTGGTCGTAGTCGCCCTTGGAGGGAATAGGGAGCAGGGTCTGAATCCCAGCATTCGCTCCCCAACATTGCATTGTGTCTCAAATATTGAAGTGTGTCTCAAATACGCGTTTTTTAAAATTAAAACTCTTAAGGCCTGGTTGCGAATTTAGTATATGAAAATAAATGTTAATGAAATTTCGTTTTTTTTTTTGGCGTTCCTGTGAAAGATAAATTTATACGATTGGGGACTTTTATGAGCAGAAAAATACGCTTATCTTTGCTATCGAAACCTTTTGTATCAATAATGTATTGACTGTTTCCTGGAAAAATCAGAAAACTTATTAATAAAATAAAAAAATACTGATAAACAGAATTTTGTATTTGTTTCGATACAGAGCATGGGGGTATCTGTTATCACGCTTAGGTTTTGTTTCAAGTTTATTTCTTCAAAATTGGCTTTAAAACAATCGAATTTCGTTGACTAGTATTTCCCTGTACCAAATTCTTAACCAAGCAAAAACATTAACATGTTTCTATTGTACCTGTATACGAAAAGTAGAAAGATATTGGTGGTTCTTAACATCGAGGTCTTGAGAGCCGATGTACGGAGCAGCGCCGGAATGCAAAGGCGGAGGGGGGGGGAGATCCCCGAGAAAACACGCCGACCAGCAGCATCGTCCGGCGCGATTCCCACATGCGGAAATCCGGGAGCGACTCCGCCGGGAATCGAAACCGGTTCGTCTTGGGAGAAGGCGAGTAGTCTGACCACTACTCCACCGCGGCTCCTATAAAGGAATAGAAAGCACACTTGAGAAGAGGGGCGGATAACACTCCAAAGGTATTACGCACGTTATGAAAACTATTCTGTATTCGTCCGACATAGCTTAGAACCTCATTTCACCCTGCTGTATTTCGAAATATACTGGCTGTGAATATGAAAAACTATGAGAAACCTGCACTGAACTTTGCTACAGACTTTCCACCAATAAAATGATAGCGTCACGGCTTGAAGTCCTTTACTGCAGGTGCACGCAGCACGACGGAAACTTCGCACGCCAGTGCAGAGCCTTACGCGTACACTGTTATAAATATCTGTAGATTTACAAAAACTTTTACGGAGATGTAGAGTTTAGTTTACGGAAAGGCACTCCGTAATGACGAATAACGGAAATGAGAACCGTAAATTTAAAATGAGGAAGCCCTTCGTAATCTTATGGATTCGATTTTGAGACACGAACAATGCAGATGATACCTGAAGCGTATAAAATCTCATCTTCACAATACTACTTCGTGTAAAATAGTAGTAGGTGAGTAGCGAATCACTCGTGGAGTGGCAATTCGTTGATTCTTGTTCAAATTCCACTACAGGAGAAAACCTTCTGTATACACAGTGAAACACGTATATAACGAAAATTAAAATGATTATTTTCGTAACCTCGTTTTATAAACCACGTATATACTAAGTGACCTAACGCTACTTGAAATTTAGATAGGCGCATTCGTCACTTTCATGTAAAATCCATATTTACGAAATACTTCGTGTAAAGGTTAGTGGTTCGAGTTATTGATTGTTCATTTTTCTATTCGTGTTAAAATCCCACATTACGAAAATATAACTCTTTTTCTTACCCCTGTTTTTAGACCTGAAAAAAAATCGCTTACACTAGAAACTAAGATGTACATGCATCATTCTATATAAATTCCTTATTTACAACACTACTTCTTCTAAAAGCGTGTAGTTAAGTGGATAATTGTTGAACTGTGAAAACTTTTTCCGAGTTCAAATCCCGCCACCAGACAATTATATATATATATATAGACATTTTTATACACAGTGAATTTCCCACATAACGAAAGTAAAACTTTTTTTTGTTGCCCCTTTTTATAAAAAGCATATTAAAAAAAACAAACTTGCAAATTTGTGGACACGTTCTGTGAATTCAAGAAGATTTGTGTGAAATTTACTGGAAAAACGAAGAGACCGTAATTTGACGCAGATGTCTGGATAATTTGAAACCGGTATTTTCCGTAATTTTACGGCCTTTTTTTCTAACATCGTAGGAGCGTTGGGGCTATTTACGCGCGTTGTCAGTGTCGCCCTTATCGCTCCCTTGCTTCCATGCCTCAGACACAAAGAAAAGTTCCAGGTTAGCAGCGCCCTAAACTCTTTTGATAGTTAATTGGTATCCGCTGTCGATATTTGGAAAGCGCTTGATGCTAAACAGAATTTTTTTTACACATGCATTAAAAAAATGGAAAGAAATATATATAAGTTCAATTTTTACAAATGTTTACTCAACGCTTTCGATTCAACATCAAGACACGGAACTACGCCCCCTCCGACGTTACCGACTTGACTGGGCACAGGCCGGTCAGTGAATCCGTTAATATATGCGCAGGTAAGGGCCGTGACATTTTTCAAAGGTTGATTTTAAATGTTCTTAATTAACCGCAAACAGCGTAAATGTAGAAATCGTGGTTCATAGTGGATGTACTAGTCTTTTAAGTTAAACCCTCCACACACGACTATAAATTAACTTGAATCTAGTGAAGTAGTGCTTATTGAGTGACAAATAAATTGCATAATTTTTTTTTTTTTTGGATGAAGTAAAGAAACTCCTGTTTCTTCAAACTTAAAATTTTTGTGAGAAATAATTTTTGTTATTCGCCTCCGCTTAAATCTTACTGTCTAAAGGACTAATGCACACAGGAGTAAATAAAATATTACAACTTCGTAGAATTGTACATGTCTAGGATGCTTCCTATATGACACGTCGCTCAAGATCTCGATGTTAAGAGCCGCCCAAATCTCTTCACTCCTTACATGACACGTACTCGGTGCCCATGGACCGTGTTGTAGGCCAAAAGAATACCGTAAATCGGAGTTACTTTGCACCAGCTGAGGTTACTTTGCTCCACTCAAAATGCTTGATTTCGTGCTAATTGGTGAAGGAGTAGCAAACATTACCTGGGCAGATAAAATATTAAATTGTATTCCCGTAGCTACAATTAATTCTCTTTCTCTTTGCTAAATGACACCAAAACAAAAATTTTGAGTGGTGCGAAGTTACCCCAGCAGGTGCAAAGTAACCCCAGTAGGTGTGCCCCAGCAGGTGCAAAGTACCCCAGCAGGTGCAAGGTAACCCCAACAGGTGCAAAGTAACCCCTGTAGGTGCAAAGTTACCCTAGCAGGTGCAAAGTACCCCAGCAGGTGCAAGGTAACCCCAGCAGGTGCAAAGTAACCAGCAGGTGAAAAGTAACCCCAGTAGGTGCAAAGTTACCCTAGCAAGTGCAAAGTTACCCCAGCAGGTGCAATGTTACCCCAGCAGTTGCGAAGTAACCCCAGCATGTGCAAAGTAACCCCAGCATGTGCAAAGTAACCCCAGCATGTGCAAAGTAACCCCAGCAGGTGCAATGTTACCCCAGCAGGTGCAAAGTAACCCCAGTAGGTGCAAAGTTATCCCAGCATATGCAAAATAACCCCAGCAGGTGCTAAGTTACCCCAGCAGGTGCAAAGTTACCCCGGTTTACGGTAGGTAATTTTATTTCAATGCGTACACGTTTACGTTTATTATCGTCAACCGAGCTAAAGAAGTGAGTTCAGTTAGGATGTCAACCCATAAAAGAAGAGCGGTTGTAATAAATGTGTAATCTTATTAAATATTTATGATCGTATAACGAAACATATTTAGGATTCTCGTACAGAAATCAAATATCGCATTTAAATTCCTTTAAATTTATTTAACGATGTCTCTAATGAATTGATGCAGTTTCGTATAGTCACTTTCAGAACCTAAAATCCCTGCAGAAAATGACTGTGGTTGACGTGATTTAGAGAAAAAAAATCTACAGGAGAAAATATATTTTTCGTTAGTACAGTAAGATTAAAATTATACCATAAAATAAAATTTACGTATTTTGTAAATATTATGCAGTCTATGAGATATGCGTAGTTTTGTGTGTGATTAATAGGTAAAACAAATTAAAACCCGATCGTAGAGAGCAAAACGAAGTGATTTTCGATATAGGAGATATAGCAAATATTGAACGGGACTTCGAGTACTAACGTGCAGGATTGAGCAGTATTGATTGACCTGGCTCCACTGCAAATCCCACGGCATATGTCAGGGAGGCAGGACTGTAAGGTAGCGAGAGATATGGTCGCGGTCGGAAAATAAAGATCCACTCTTCAAACACATTTCACGAGGAAAGGTTCCTTCAAGACAACAAGGAAAAAAGAAAAGCCCTCGAACCAGAAAATCTTTCAAACAAAAACCACTTCTAGTCCTTACGACTGAGAAAAGAGACAGCAACTCACAAGTCAATAAAGACCTTTACATATAGAGAGAGACCCGTCACAGTGACAAATTTTCATTTTCCATAAATGGTCACAAATTTTTTTTCTTCGCCAAGTGCGTCGACCGAAGTTACGGCAAATGGATGGCGAGAATTCTCATAGGCGACGTATAATATTAATTTTTAACTATGCTAGTAAAGTGGTAATCTCAATGTAAGTAAATTCGATCATCGTGAAGTTATTTATATATATATCACTTTCCAATGTTATATGTACCTGTAATAACATCACACAGAAAATAAATGTTTTAGAGTCATTCAAGTGTTGATTTTATTGAATAAATCAGATATATGAAACATTTGCAGACAAGCATTCACTCTCTCTCATCAGGATTACACGCAGATCTCATTTAAAGAAAACAAGTGTTTCAACGAAAAGGAATCTCCTAGAGCATACAAAATTACGAACGGCATGGAGAATAATCTAAGCCATATATTTCACGATACGTCCCCCCCCCCTTCCCACCTTACGGACGAGCGATAAGCGCTCCTTGACGTGCCACTAAATTTAAGATAGCCCCTCCGAAAAT